>HG814300.1:66629-83431 GCA_000576735.1 Penicillium fuscoglaucum FM041 | reverse complement strand
CAACCTTTCGTTACTCCTTACTCATGCTTATAGTTATCATGATTTTTCCGAAATTGGGTTGCCTTGTGTGTTTCCTTTCCATGCAATTTGCTACCATGATATTCTTCGAAGATGCCTCCGCCAAGAGAGCCCTGAACAGATCGAGAAAGCTGTGTTATTTGACGTCTTCGAAAATTTGAATGGTGATCCATACGTCAGGCTGCAGCTTAATTACGGTGAACCAGAACCCCTTGCTGAACAGGTTTGGCATCATCCTCAAGGCCAAGAAGTACGTTGGCTTGTGGAACTTGATGACCCGTGAAGGAATAACAAATGCTTACTGCGACCAGAGTTTGGTCGTCAATCCGGTTCAAATTCCCCAGCTCGAGTCCGAACTTGATGTTATCACGAGATCCCTCAGCAAGAAGGCCGCCCCGAGTCCGCGTTCCCGCAGCGAAGATATTTTCAATACTCTCCCATTTGAGTTACGACACGAGATTTTCAAACTTCTTCCAGCTGGTTCCATTCTCGCTCTAAAGGCCGCTTCGTTGGCGATGCATAGTACTGCCTTACCCTGCGACCTTTGGAAACGCACGTTGATGAGTGAAATACCTTGGCTTTGGGAGGTGCACGATATCGATGCTTTCCAATCCCAAGAAGTGGAGGACATCACTTCTAAGCTACTTCTTGACATTCAGAAGAAGAGTCTGTACACATCCGAGAATGATGATTACATTTTCGGACTTGCCAACAGGAGACGGATTTGGGGCGTCTGCGAGCAGATTCGTAGCCGGTACTTGGAAAGGCTCAAGGGTATTTCCAATGCACAAAGCTAGCATCCTACTACAGGCAAGCTGGATTATTTCCAGTAACGGGGGACTGATATACCCACACCAGAAAGCTCCTACGTTTCCAATGATGCTCTGGGAATTGTCACGGACCATGGAAGGCCCTCCAGGGAATTCTGGAATTCCTGGCCAAACACTATGTTCACGCCGGGCATTTATCGCACTCGAGGAAACATGTGAGCAGCTCTTGAGATAATCTCACTTCGCACTCAACATTCGCTCGGATCATTATCTTGCGCTGTTTCGCATACAATTTTGTTATGATTCATGGCTTTCTCTGTATAACTATATCTGACGTGGGATTGTTGGTTAAACCCGCCCAGGTTTCACTTTCCTTTTAAATGTCACAACCAGTGAGATAGACCTCCTAGTCGTAAACCTGTCGCAAACACAAAGGTGACCTGGGGAAGGTGGGCGTGGAACGCCCCATTCCGACTCTAAACGACTATCAGTTAGAGCTTCTGACTCAACATCACCTTCGTGCGAGTGGATGTGCTCTGGTTCGGAGATCTATCCTACGCGAGGCAACTAAGATGATGAGATACGCTCAATCTGCGATCGAAGGCAATCCTACCACGTGTTGGTCCAGCGACAGAGTGGCTGTTCTGGCCAAGTTAGAAGAAAGAATGAGGGAACTTGTAGGAATAATGCTTGGGATACTCATTCGACAAAGTCTATATAAACCTCAGGAGCAGGCTATCTGGAGAGCAGTGTGCTTGGTGAATGACTTGGAGCTTCGGGAGCATTTATCAAATCATGAATCCTTCTTTCATTACGCTGCTCGTATGATGATCCTTCAAATGTGCGCCGAAGCCGGCGTAGTATGTTTTATACACCACCGTGGGAACTTCATGATGGATCACATTACATTCTATAATTCTTTGTTCAACTGGCTACATATCAATATGACCAACCTCCACGTCGCTGTTACTTTTGGTTGACCTCAGCCTGGAACCATATATCTATAAAATAGCATATTACTATCACTTATAAATTACTTTTTATATACCTAACCAGTATGTCTAACAATTAAAGCGTAAGGGCTTTGATATGGTTTCCCAGGTCGTTTGTGGCTATAGCTACTACGGGGGAATTGGTGTCGCTTGCCTTGATCCTTGGTTCCTAGGCTGACAGTCGCGCCTTCCTGGGGGGGGCTTCTTATTTAAGATCCTTCTTGTATTCTTCATGTTTTATCCACTTCACCATTCACAGTTCTTCCAAGGTTGGCCGATCTCAAGACAGGAACCAATAAAGGTCAGATTCCTCGGTCCAATGACTAACATCTGTGACGAGAAAAAAGGCTAACAACACTCTATGTTCAACAGAGAAATCATATTCACCCAAAGATCGATGCGAATCCCGTGAAAGAATTTCACCCATTTACCACAAGTGAGATACACTCCCTGGTTACAACCGCGTTTCAAGCACAAAACTGACCAGGTAAAGTGAGCAACTAGCGGCCCATCCAAGCGCTCACTAGTGAGCAGCGGGAAGCTGCTATGACAATACATCATCTGTATCTTCCCCTTGGCTCTTAGTGCTTACAGTTCTACCGCGACTTAAGTTAGAGTTTTCTGTCCTTACCATTCCACTGCCAGGAACCATTGACAACCGGATGGGCTTGAGGTAGAGAAGCCGCGCTTCAGGAAGTATACGATGTCCTAAGCTATGTTGAAGAGAATGGGTGTGACGTGGTGTGGCGGCCTTAGGCCACACAGTTAGTGCCTCAGGCATCAGCCCCTCTGTTGATTGTTACGATGCAGCTTGAAGTTCAGGACGAGACTAGACCAGGGACAGTGGAAGGCCAGCTGGTGTTGGAGACCTTTACATTTACAGGACCTCACAGAAGGGCCTGTATTTCCGACAAATCACTTGTGCAGGGCCACAGGACCGTCAGCGACTTCATCAATGTCGCTAGTAAGGCTAACTTGACTCCCTGTGACTTCTGCTTCGTGGGTTTGGATATCGTTGGATGTAGAGACTTTACGTAAGTCTCCTCCAAATTCCTTTATTGTGGGTATATGCCAACAATTTCGATAGCTCACAGTTCATCTATCAACTTGCTCGCTATAATGTCCTCTTCCTTCCCAACGATGAAGCCGCTCGTGTCTATGATATGTTTAACTGGAAGTACAAAGTTGGGATCAATTCGACAAGACATGCATTGCACTGCGTTCAATCAGAACTACCGGCATGTGAACATCCCTGGATGCGTGTACGTCTAGGCAGTTAGTCGTCACTCGTGCCTCCATAGCAATCAATTCTCTCCCTCCTCACCTTCTGGCCCCTATAGTTAGTAAACGCTACAGCACAACCGTAATCACCTGCCCATCCGATTCTGGTGTTCTGCCTCCAGCTGGTGGAGGAGCACATTGGAAAATATTAACACTTGCCGTTCTCTCCTACACCTTCAAGGTTGCAATTGCAATTAGCAAGACTAAAAGCCCTGGGCCCCATGACCAACTGTTCCGGCGAAGGAGAGGGCTGACCCGGTCTGGGTGTTCCATACGCTCACTGTGTGTAACATGCCTAACGATAACCCATCTACCACCCTAAGCACGGCAGGCTATACCCCTAGAAGCTCTGCTCGGGACAGTGTTCCAATAGAAGGTTGATGATGGGCAACCATCGACGAACCCTGGGTCCTAGTAATGGGCAGCTAGAGGGACTGAACTCGCTGACACTTTGTCGTGCCAGGCGACCCCGGGTGTTGATATGCAAGCCCCGATGATGGTACATTGGCCGTATGGTTGTCCGGAATGCTACTCACAAAACGGGGTATCTTGGGACTTTGGTGGATGCAAACTAATCCTCTGGTGTTCTAGTTCTGCAACGATTGGAGCATATAATGGCCACCCTTTTTAATTCATTAACCCCCTTGCGTGGAGAAGAACATGCGGAGGAGGTCTTTGAGCGAGAATTGTGGCGTCGACTCCCGGGATTAGTGTACCCGGAGATGTGCTTGAGGCGGTAACTCTGCGGACCTACCAAGTGGCTTTTAATGTCTTCGGGTGTAGATCATTGATCTTCCTTTCTCTGGTAGTTGATCTGGCCGTGGGAAAAAGAGTTCGGAAATCGCTGTACTGGGCCAATGGGTTGTGCTCTCTCGATTCAACGCCTCTTCAATCTGTAGTTCGCAGCCAGGTTGAAGGTATGGCCGGGATGGATGAATATTTGATCCTGGGCTTGGTCTGCATCCCCAGTTACACTACAGTCAAAATGATTTCTCGAGGTGTATGCTTTTAAGCCGACCACTGAGACAGTCACGACTAGCCTGCTTTGCCCATTCATTACGAGCAATTGCTTGAAATCAGGAATTTTATCTTCCAATCCATTGGTTGATTTGAAGCGTAATCCACCTCCTATCTATGGGTCTACCGCTAAGGGGTATGTTGTTTCTTTATGAGGATTATCAGGGGGACATTCGCTTTGTCATTCTTTGTTATAGGATAGGTAGAAATATCATTAAATTGGACATTCCTTTTCCTTTTCATTGCCATCATTCTTCAACTAGCCAACACTGCCTCTATATCTATATATTATATTAATGAGCCGAATTTACAACTCATTGGAATATTGGGAACGTTGTTTTATATGTATTAGGATTACCCGATCACTAAGTACGCTCGTTTCACCGATGTTCTCCCTTTCGTTTCGAGTTCATAGTACCGCCTTTCTCGTGAAAGTAAAGGTTCCCTCATATCAAAATTCCGGTTGAAGGTCCGCACTGGGAAACTTCTGTTCCACCTTGTTTTCACCCTCTTCAACCTATCGATCGCACTGTCAAGTTAGATCCGCTACCAAAGGTCAGACTCCGCAAGACTTCCACAAAACGATCTGACCGACACTTGTTGTCTCACTGGCCAGGTATTTGGAATATGCCCCAAACAATAACTGCTTACTAACTATGAAGCAGCCCTGGAGCGACATATACCCCTCGATGGTGCGTTCCCAATTCTGGATCTTCCTTCGAACACGATGCTCACAAGAGGATAGTGGCCGACCCGAGGCCTATCCCTTGAACAGAATGATGCGCAGCTGGGGGTGTTCACGCAACCCAGTGTCCACGCCACTTGGCGGATGTTTGCCCGCAAGTTATACTGGAACCCGGTAGGATGATCATGTGTTTCGAGAGTTTTCCGGGCACATTATATACGGCACTTGAGGGGTTGTGTCGGAAATTGTCTCAATTCCAGATAGCAGAGGTGCCATCTATTACACCGATGCGTGGTACAACGAAATGCGAGTTCTGCAAGAAGCGAGAAGCGGAATGCAGTGGATTTACCCATAGCCAGGACGCCGAGTCAGATTCCAACCGTGTGATTGTTCTGGCCAGGTGGTCGGACCCAAGGAAATGTCGAATAATCCACGCTATTATAAATCCAAGTGTGGGGAGGACGAGAAAGATGATGCTCCGTGCGTCGACATAAAACTTGCTATGGCCGATGAGACACAATTCGCTCTCACGCCAATTTCACCCGCAGGGATCTAGCCATACTTAACTTTTCGATGTGCGATTGATGCCAAAATTCAGTTCATAAATCACATGGAATTTCGCTTTTGGGGAGCGTCAGAGACATTGCCCTGGGAAGTGTGCCGAGCGCGCAAGCTCAGGCGATTCTGGTATCATAATGCTGCGACAGTTGGGGGATTGAATGGCTATACTTTTCAAGCAATTTGGTATTCCCTGGGATTAGTACATCGAGCAGGCGGTGGAATTGCAGATTTGGTGAATTGTGGCCTTTATTGGTAAAGAGAATAACATACATATTAACTTATCTCTTCCATTATTCCAACCCCTCTCAAAGACAAATCAAGTATCCTTCAGTTTTTCTACTGCTAGAAGTGGGTTTGCTTGCCTGGTGACCTATTAGGGTGACACTGCGTTTTGTATTCTTTGTTGCAGGGCTTAAGGGTAGGTAAAAGTATCATTATATTCCACTTGACTCTTACTTCACTTCTACAATCACTCCTCAACCAGTTTTCTATCCAGTCCTCTTGTCATGAGACGCACTATATATAACGGAGCCTGGACTATCTGGTAATGCTCAGATATAGTGGTCTTTCTATCTGAGCGTAATGCTCAGATATAGTGGTCTTTTTGGCCTAGTGTGTAACTGGCCAGTCCAGGGGCGGTTGTAACACCTCTATTATATATTCACTTTGCTGTTTAGTGTGCCTTTATATCTATACATTGTATATAATATACCTGATTTAAAAGGCAGCATAAAACCGAGGATATTTATTTATAGCTATTGCCTTACCTACCCTTCACCAGCCTTCCTCTTTCCTTTTGAGGGTGACAGTCGCACCTTCCTCGCGAAAACGCGTTTTCCTGCATAGGGACTACCTGTATTTAATCTGCCCCTGCCCTCTCGTGGCTTTCTCTTCCTTCTTACTCAACTTCTCGTACTTCCCAAATTGGACCTGTTGAAAACGGGTAAGATTCCTTCACCCCGCCACCAAGACCGGCAGCGAAATGATAAGCTTACCGAGGCTAGTGCCTTCTCTTGTCGACAGAATAAAGCAAGCAATATTATTTCAAATATCACCCAAACTAGTGAGACACACTCGGCGATACACTGTCCCCATCCAAGGTTCAAACACATAGCTGACAAGGAGACAGTGGATCTACCGCGCCCAATTCTCACTGAAGCTTACCGAGGCTAGTGCGCTCCTAGTCAAGACTATCAAGGAAGAAGTATCAATACAATTACTACCAAAGTTAGTAAACCACACTTGGCCATGCACTGTTCCTATCCGGGTTTCAAACACAAAGGTGACAAGGAGAGGGTGGATCGACCTCGTCTAATCCCCACACTAAACGATGAGCAGCTGGAGCTGCTCACGCAGCGAAGGCTGCGTGCCACTACCCGATCGTACTTACGAAGAATGTCGCTCCGAGACGCGGCGCATGAGATGGGCTATCTTGAGGGCCTCTTAGATGACACCGAGTCATCCGATATCCGAGTTCTACGCACCCTAGAGTGCATTATGGCAAACCTTCTTCGCCGTCTCATTGCTCTGCGGACAGAGGAGGAGGCCGATGCGGCCTTGGAGCGAGAGCTATGGGCCCACGTCGGAGAGTAGGATATGGTTCACGCTCAACACTCCCTACGGGGATAGGTCATTTTTATTCAAATGTAAGAGCTCCTCACGCAGTTGAGGGGAGAGGATCTCATCACTACCAGATGGCCTTACAACATGCCATCAGCGAGATGATTTACCCCGAGGGGTTGCCGGATGCAGGCGAGTTGTCTGCAGCGATACTTCTCCGACAATTTATCATGGCCGCCTTCATCGACGGGATGATTGCCTTACACAGAGAGGAACGGGATGGCATTCAAGTAAGAGTTCTGGTGTCAAGTAGCCGACTAGGTCGGCAAAAATATTCTTGAAACAGCACACTGGGTATTAGGGGCCGGGGAGAGGGTAGGGCTTTTGATATATTCACGTGTGCACAGTTTATCCTGTCCCTTGCCTATGCTGAATTCACACCGGAACACAGAATATCGGTTTCTCCTCCCCTTGCTTATGCTACAGTATCCATACTCGAACGGGTGCATGCTAGCATACTCAAAATTGAAAGTACCAACAAGGAGATATACCGTCGTCGTTTGGTGATTTGGCACTGTTCTCCGTTTGTCCCGAGCACCCAACTCTTTACCTCTGTCTAGGCATTCCTACAATGAGGAGTTGGAGCTGCTCATGGAACTGAGGCTCCATGCCATTGACTGATCCTACCTTTGACGAATGACGCTTCGGGTCGCGGCCCATCACATGGGATATGTGGAGGGATTAGTCGATGATAACATCGGGCATCCTGGTTGTGCAGACCCTCGAGCAAATCATGGGAAATCTGCTTCACCGACTAATTGCCCCACGCGAGCAGGAGGAGGCCGATGTGGCCTTGGAGCGAGACCTATGGGCCTACGTCGCAGAGTAGGATGTAATTTGGGCACGACATAACCTATAGGAAATAGGACATATAATAATATCTAGATATATTTCGGCCTTCTATTACTCCAATTAAACCAAAGGAATCAATAGCTTTCAGCTTTTCTATAGCTAGAACGCACTTGGCAAGGAATGTGACCCCATATAGATCATACTTCGTTTTCAATTCTTTGTCACCCACGGGTAGCTACAAATATCACTCTTTCACTTTATTCTCACCTCACCTTAGAATCACCATCCAACTAGTCAGTCATCCATCAACTATCACTTTGTTGTCAATGGTGCCTTGATATCTATATATTATATAAGGTATACATCATTTTCGGGCGGGGAGGAATTGAGGATATTGGTTTATAGCGAGTGAGCTGTTATTGCTGGCTACACTTCACCGGCCTCGCTCCTTCCATTTTGCAGGTGATAGTTGCACCTTCCTTGTGAAAGCGCGTTTTCCCTTGTACTGGGTACTCCATGTATTTAATCTCGTCTCTCCTACCCTTCCATCTCTTCCTTCTTCCCTCCCCAATTCATTCCCACTCTAAACATTCGACGCCCCACCAAACGTGAGATTCCAAACCGCACGACCAAGACTTTCGGCTAAACAATAAGCTCACCGAGACCAGTACTCTTACTCATTTTACTCGTCGATGCAACCTTGAGATCAAGTAAGCAATATTATTTCAGTTATCACCCAGACCAGTGATGGACAACAGGGGATGCACTGTCCCTATCCGAGGTTCAAACACAAAGCTGACAGGGAGACAGTGGATCTACCACGCATAGTTCCCACTGCAAACGATGAGCAGCTAGAACTGCTCACGCAGCTGAGGCTGCGCGCCACTCGGTGGCTATACCTTCGACGCATGACACTTCGAGTCGCCACCCATAACATGGGGTATCTGGAAGGATTGATTGATGAAACTGAATCGTCAGACATCCTGGTTGTGTGCACCTTGGAGCAGATCATGGCCGACTTGCTGCACAGATTGATTGCCCTGCGGGAGGAGGAAGAGGCCGATATGGCCTTGGAGCAAGACCTGTGGCGGCACGCCACAGAGTAATATGTGATTTGGCCAAGGGGTAGCCCATGGGGGATGGGACCATCCATTTATTCAGATGTCACTAGTTGCCTTTTCTTCTTGGTTAAGCTGAATCAATACCTGAACAAAACATATGGTTCCCTTCCCACTTTCCATGTTTTAAGGTATCATGATATAACGGTTTCATGGTACCATGCTCAAATTCCAATTACCAACATGGAAGTCTAACCCTGACATTTGGAGATCAAGCGACGTCTGGAATTTGGCACCAGAACTTAGCCCGTTAGGTCTGTAGCAGGCTTCACTTTTCCTCCACTCAGCAAGGGATTGACTAGAGCACCCGTCATATTGGTTCTCCAACTTCACCCCTCTCACTGTCTATTCTTGGCTTTGATTAGGCAGGGTGGGACATTCCATTGATATGTCTGTCGACTTCAAGGAAAATGAATTCTCTTTTAGTATTTCTACGTCTAGACGCCAGAGTACCACAGCCCTCAGGGTACACTCACTTTGTGCATACCCAAAGGTTGCAAGACTAGCAGGAGCTGACAAATAGTGAAAACAGTTTACCTACGTAAATTCCGCGGGTTTCTAGAAATAGCCCGTCCCACCTAGCCCTCTGTCCGATCCTTCGCGAGCAGGCCTTAACGGGACCTTTGATATAATGTCGTCAAGTCCCTGAGCCACGAGGATACCAGTGAAGGCGGTCGGTTATGGTTAGCAGATACTAAGCCCTTTTCTCCATTTCCGATACCATAAAAGCAGCCACTGCTATCGCATATGCAGTCGAAACTGGCTTCCCTGCACACGGCGCATATGGAAAGCACTACGATTCCCAGCCGGTTCAGAAGCAAATTTCCAGGCCACCCTGTAATGAATGTAACGGAAAATACACCCCAGGACGCTATTGAAGAGGGTAGCGAGGAAGTGCGGGCGTTTCATGGTGATTCGACTGGAGGAATTCACCAGATACTTGACGCCGTTGACAGTGATATACATTCCGTTCCCAGAGGTTCTCCGTTCTAACCATATTTCAAACACGGAATCAAACATGGGGCTGTGGCCACCTACAGGCCAGTCCACTCAGCAAACAACGAGTAGCCCACACTGCTCACGAAGCTCAGGTTTCTGATACCTCGCGCACTAGGCCTGATGAGTTGGCTCTACGGGAAATGGTGAGAACTTAGACTCTAGGGAGCTGGCTAGAACGATTGCATACTCTAAGGTATTGTGTGACAACACCCTCATTGAGGACTAGACCCACTCCCAATTCCCTATGCTCCGTAAGTTATAGGAAACGATCGCGAAGCTTCTGGGCCACATTCACGCGATCTGGGTTGAAAAGTACATTGATCGGGCAGTAGAACTTGTGATTGAGGGACTGGTGAGTTGATTCGGCGAAAGAGGCAAAATACTTGACCGAGAAGTTGATGGCAAACCAGGCCCATTACGATTGATATAACAAGTAATAAGACTCCACCATTGGTCTTTGACCTTGGTTAGTAGAACTCCCTAGCTCTACAATATGTGCGCTACATCAAGGATAAAATAAATTGCATCCACTTGTAGTTTCTTTCTTTCGGGACTGCAGGACATGATAATGGCATCCATTCGAATATAGGCGAGGATCTCTTTTGTCGCAACCCACCTATCGATCTGCATTGGTTCCTAGCGCGAGAGAGTGTGGTGGTCCCCTACAGGATTTTTATCACGCATGGCAATACAATTTCGACTTCGTTGTTTGAGAGCTTAAGTATATATTGCCAGATGTCACTCCGCTCTCACTTTCCGTTGACATCATTATTGAGCAACCTCCTGTATCCAATATCATTCTAGCATTGGTTATGGTTCGGAATATATATATCCAAACCTCTTACTAGTAAATATGCATTGTTAAGGGCTGAATATCCACTTTTGTCGGCTGTTTCCTTCTAAAGGGGAGGGAAGAGGAGGGGGTGAGCGCACCTTCCTCGTGAAAACGCGCTTTCTCTCGTAGCAAGTAATATTTATATCTCCGCCACCGATCTCCTCTTCTTTTTCCTTCTCCCTGCTCAAACCTCTCGAACCTCCATCTTGAAATCTCTTTCCAAAGGTAGGATTCCTGGCCACATAACCAAGACTTGCGGCAAAACCATAAGCTGACCGGGTCTAGGTGGTGGATTACAATCTATTCTTGATCTTTGTTAAACGGGAGACGAACCACCACTTTCACGAAAGTAAGATATACCCCCCAATGCCACAGTGTCTCTCCGTCGCTTAAAAATGAGACTGACAAGGAGTCAGTGGCCGATCAACGGCCTATCCCCACCCCGGACAATGAGCAGATGGAGTTGGTGACGCAGCTGGGATGGCGAAGGACAACCCGAGCCCCGGCTATCCGACGTGCCCTACGCGAGGCCACCCGAACAATGGCCCGGCTTGCTACTCTGACAGAGACAATGGACTCGCGTCACGAGCCCAACCCAGATATGCTTGTAATTCGGCAGCTAGAGCACATTCTTGCAGGGCTAGTTCATCTACTAGTAGCGCTAGTAGAGGGTGAGGCACGCGACCTGCAAACTGAGCGACACTTATGGCGTCAGATCGCCCACTAGCCAGGGACGATGTCAGAGCACATGGTCAAGCCCGCTGTACCTCATAAGGCGGAGCGGAATTTTAATCTCTCCACATGTACATGGTGGATTCTCATTATCTCTCTCTTTTTTCAGCGGCTCAATCTAACAAATGGTCGATTTCTAATTGTTCCTTCCTTATTAAACCCAATAATCTAAGGTGTTTGTGGTAACATACTGATGATTGTAATGATTAAGAATGGAATCAGATGATGCATCTCTCACATTAATCGGTAGATCTCTGTAATAACTCTAGTATCTTGATTCTAAGTAGATTGAATTGGCTTTCGGTGTATATACAACTCAAGTCCACAACAATACCATCCAACAAGGGATTGTGCTACATGTTTGCGAAGGGGCATAACGGCCAATGGCTCAACGGCCCTTTGGCCTATTTAATGCCTTAAAATGCGGTATTTGTGCCTTATTGCGAATATGAAAATACTTGAATTACAACCTTGGAATGAGAAATGTCTTATTCAGCAAAGGACCCAATCTTGGAGAGTGCGCGAGTCCAATAAAATGAACCTATTCCCACCACACAACCCATCATCCCCCACCCTCGACCTAAATAGTACCAATAGCTATATAGATGGTTTATCACGAGAGAGCGTCATGCTGCCCCGTGCGATACCATCATGTATGGCAATACATTTTTTGGATGCTTTGTTTCAGGCCTTAATCACCTATAAATTGATTACTTCGCTCTCACTTTTCGTTGATATCATTCTTTAACATCCGTATATATCCAATATCATTCGAGAGTCAGTCATGGCTTAGTATTATATATGCGAGCCCCTGACCATTAAAAAAGTGTTGGTGAGGCTTTCGGATCCGCCCATGTTTGGCATTTCCTTCTCGTAGTGGCAGTCGCACCTTCCTCGCGAGAACGCGCTTTCTCTCGTAGTAAGTAATATTGATATCTCCACCATCGGTCCCCTGTCCTTCTCACTTCTTCACTCTGCTGCACTTCCATGTTGACATCTATCGCGCAAGGTAAGATTGCGACCCGCATAATCGAGACTTAGGCAAAGCTACAAGCTAATGGGTCCTAGATATTCGATTGCTCCTATTTCAAGAAAGTACCAGTTTTAAACCAGTGAGATAAGCCCCCCAATGCTACCATACCCACCGCAGCTTAAACATAAAGCTCATAAGGAGATAGTGGCCGATCAACGACCAATCCCAACCCCCGATAACGCACAATCCGAGTTGCTGACAGAACTGCGACTGCGTGGCACAGCCCGCTCTATGGCTATTCGACTGGCCGTCTGGGAGGCCACCTGGACCATGGCTCAGCTAGACACATTGCTGCTCACAAGTGAGGCGAAAAACGAGACTAACCCCGGAATTCTCGTTATTCGCCAACTCGATCATATTATCGTGCGCCTGATGTGTCGGCTTATGGAGATACGCCGAGAACGAGACCGTGACCAGGCTAGCGAATGGGACCTCTGGCGGGAGGTGACAGGCTAGTTGTGCAGGACCTCGGACATACACCAATGCTAGTGCCTAATGAGAGGCCTAGGCTGGTGCGACAATTGTCAATTACCACCTCCGTCTGTACCTACGAAAGGGGATACAGAGGAACACGAACGGGTATGGATGGAGATTTTCCAGGGGTTTTCAGAAGCAGTGAACGTGGAGTTTGGAATCGCTGTCAGACCTAGGGGTGTGTGTGCGTCTTCAAGAGTTAGGACTTCGAATACAATGGCACTGTTCTTTATCTTCTCTTGGTTTCGTAAAGGATATGGATGAATTTCACTGCCTACAGATCTATATGGTCGCCTTTTATTTGGCTCTCTGTTCGGTGAATAGCTCAATGCAACATGGTCGACTTTGATCTCCCCTTCCATACGAAATGCAATGACATAGCATATTTTCGATGGGATACCCACCATCCAGAAACCCCAAAATGGAAACCAATAATCCGTCTCTCACATGTATCAGTAGAGCTCTTGACACTGTTCCTATGTTAATCTCAACTGGATTAGATTGAGCTTTGGTGTGTCCAACTGAAGGGCATAAGTATCCGCGGACGGTTTCCCTCGTAGCAAATGATATTCATGACACTTACTATTGATTTCCTCCTCTGCTCTGTGTTTCTTCTTCAATATGTGGTAGTTCCGATTTTGCGGTCCTTTACCAAGGTAACATGACGGCATTACAAAGACCGGCAGCGAAACCATAAGCTGATAGGCTCTAAGCATTTTATTGCTCAAAAGCATATCCCCATACCCAATGACCAGGCTGCGCGCAACATTGCACTTAAAGAGGCAACCGATACCATGGAATGTCTAGGCGGGTCCCTAGATACTTCGCCACTGTACGACCATCATAGTTCTGGCGCGCTAGTGGTCCGGCAACTCTAGTATATAATTCCAGCACTTCTGCAGCGACTCCTCACACTGCAGGCAGAAGGCCATAGAGACGAGGCGCTGGAACGGGATCTGCGGCACCAGGTTACCATTAGGCCTGAGGGAGATTCTCGACCTCACGGTCCAGCATGGTCGCGCTGTCATGCTTGAAATCATCAAACACAAATGCGAATCATTTATTTCGTACCTTTATTACCAGGATTATGAGGTGGGTCTTGTAGCTGATCCAAAAGTAGAATCAATGAATTTTATTCTTTTTGTGACTGAAAGCTAGAATCACGCCGTATAATGAAGGCCAACGTTACGTGAATGGGTGTTTGGAAGCCGTAATTGCCTATTTAGGCATAGTCAGGTTGCACGTGAACCTTAGTTAACACCTCTATCAAACCTTACTTCAGCATTTGCAATAGCGTACGAGGTATACATTTTATCGATATAATGCACTTTGACGGCGTAAGGGGATTAAGAGGGTTGGTCTATGGCTCTTACTCCTGGGCGAGGATTAGGAGGTCGGCTACACTCAGTCCTTCTCGAGGTGGTGGTGACAGCTTCGCGGAGATACGCTTTCTCTCCTGGCCTTCGCCACCAAAGGTCTTCCCCCTGGATCTTGCCACTGTTTTGTATTTTTCACGTATTCTAATCTTATCTCCATAACACAACAAATCATCAAAGGTACTATTAGTTCATCTCTGACTACCATTTACTTGAAGGAGCTGACGAGGACTTGTATTTTGTAGGTCAAAGCCTACTCGAGAGCTTTCACACTGAGATACAATTATCCATACCCCGTTCCAACCGAGTTTCAAACTGAAAGCCGCGAAGGTCGACCAGCATCCAGGGGTGGCCTCCTGGATGTCACCCGCGATAAACAGAGTTCGACCATTGTGGAAGAACATGCCATTGCAATACTACGCTCATTCTATTATGTAAATTCTCCCAGGGTTGGAGCAGAGAATGCTGGAGGCTTTGGAGATTACTCGGCCCATGGACCAGAGAGACGGACCGGCCATTCTAATGGGATCTCTGGCGACACGATATGGAAACCGACCGGTCACCAGCCAATCTACCCACCAAATGAATGGAGTCTCGACTTACTACCCCAGATGTGACTGCTAGCAAATCGGCGAGGTTATGCACAAAGGGGGATTGCGACTAATTCATCTTGCCTCCTTCATGACCCTCATATTGTAGTGTTTCAATCTCCCGATCCCATAAACAGTGGAATATTGACACTCAAAATTTGAATGGAAGCTCTGATCGATGAGGTGTCGAGCTATCGGTCGAATCGGAGATCAGGTGGGCGGTAGAATCAGAGATCTGGGAACGGGTCAATTGATTGGGTCAAGATGCTATCTTCCATAACCAACAAGTTGACGGTCACATCCTCAACCTTCACAGGAGCTAGGTTCATGTATTATTTACTTCCATCTTATAATTCTAAGATAACCCTACTACGATCACACGAACCCAACTCAATTCGGGCTTAGTCCTTCTCGTGGTAAAAGCAAAGTTGATGCCAAGGCTAACGTCGTATTTTTCAATGTTGATTGTGCGACTCCAAATTACTTATATATGCATATTGATATTGTTCAATATCATTTTGTTTTCACTTGTCGTTGACATTATTCTCCACTACCATTCTGTCAAATATAACTTGCCTATTAGTGATGGGTAACTCTATATATTCTATTATACCTATTTGGGTGGGGGCATTGGTCCGGGTACATTACCTGCGCAGCTGTGGTCTTGCCTACAGATCGTAGTTGCACCTTCCTAGGGGAAACGCGCGCTCTGCCGCACTCCTAGGGTAACTACTATTTATTTCACATATCTCACCCTTCTCTCTTATTTCTTTCTTCTTTCTCGAATTCTCGATTTGGCTGAGAAAAGGTATGACCTAGTCGACAACAATACCTTCACAGATATTACATGAAGCTAACGCACACTAATTGGCCTAGAGCTTGCTAATAACCAACATTGCACCGAAGAAAATTTGAACATACACGCCCAGTAAACAAGTCCTAAGTGAGATCTACTGCTCCCTCGACATTATACCTCCGAATGGTCCTCAAACTTGAAGCTAACACGGAATCACCTTGGAAGTGACGGACGAGCGCCCAATCCCAACTCCGGGAGATGGAGACCTTGACGACCTTACCTACCTGAGGGTATGTGGCATAAACCGCGCGGAACGACATAGACGTATAGTTGAGAATACGTCTCAACTCCTTAACGAAGCGCGGGCGGTTCTACTGCAATTCTCAGATCCGTACCAGCCGCCAGCCAGCAACCTCCTATGGGACATCCAAGCTAGGATGGAAGTTCTCGTCGATAAATTTCTCGGCGTTTTGGTCGAGGAGGCTGAAGATCGTGCTTTTGAGGAACAGATATGGGCGCGGCTTTCATAAGAATCAAGAAGCATAGCAACAGGCGCGATTGTGGCTAGGCGTACAGTTATGGCCCACTGAGGATACTATGGAATATGAAAACAATTTGAAGGATTTTGAACACTTGGTTTCCTTTGTAAAATAACAGTGTGCGTAGTAGAGCCATGGATATCAACAAGTGATATTATAATTCCCATCAGTTCCGTATTACATAAAATATACAGATATCCTTCAACATCATTTTCTTCTTACTTTTCATTGACATTATTTTTCATTCCTATTCTACCAAATATAACTTGAAGATCAGTGATGGGTTACTCTATATATATTTTATTATATGGTCTTGCCTACGGATCGTAGTTGCACCTTCCTAGGGAAAACGCACGCTCTTTCGCACTCCTAGGGTAACTACTATTTATTTTGTATGTCTCACCCTCGTCCTCTCTTATTCTTTTGTCCTCTCTAATTCTACCCGCGAAACCTGAAAGGTATGATCTTGTCAATAACAATAACATCACCGATAATACAAGCAGCTGACGCATACTGCTTGGTTTAGAGCGCGCCAATACCAACCATTCCCAAGTGAGATATACCCCCCCCCGCA
>HG814300.1:15900-66615 GCA_000576735.1 Penicillium fuscoglaucum FM041 | reverse complement strand
GATATAACGCCCCCGTATGGTTCTCAAACTTGAAGCTAACACAAAATAAGTGGCCGAGGAACGGCCAATCCCCACCCCAGGAGACGGAGATCTCGAACAGCTCGCCCAGTTAAGGGTACGTGCCACACAGCGCGTAGAATACCATAGACGCATCGTTGATGATACGTCTCAACTCCTCCATGAAGCACAGATGATTCTACTGGAATGTCACGACCCATACCACCCAATAGCCAGGGATCTCCTCTGGGATGTCGAAGCGAGAATGGAAGTTCTCCTCCATGAATTTCTCGCCCTATGGGCCGAGGAGATTGAAGATCGTGCATCCGAGCGCCAAATCTGGACGCGGCTTTCTTGGTAATTAAGAACCATAGGTAGCAAGGGGTGTTATTGTGGTTAGGAGGCGCGATTAGGGCCTACTGAGAATACGATGGAACTATGACAACATTTAAAAGATTTTGCACACTTGGGTTCCTTTGTAAAATGACAGTGTGCATGGTAGAGGCTTGGATATGAATAAGTAACAGTATACTGCCCAATCAGTTCCCTGTTAGTGTTCCGGCTATTCAAATTTACGTTGATACCATGGCTAGGGTTACATTTTTGAATATTGATTGTGGACCACCAAATTACTTACATGTATATAAAGACATCCTTCAGTATCATTTCGTTCTTACTTTTCATTCAGATTATTTTTCATTCATATTCTATGAAATATACCTTGGAGATCAGTGATAGGTTACTCTATATATGTTTTATTATATGGTCTTGCCTACAAAGCGCACACACCCACAAGAACATCCAAAGTGAGCTACACCTTTCCACTAGATATTCTGCCGCCGACTGTTTGGCCAATCTGAAGCTGACTCGGAATAAGTGGCTGATAAACAGCCGATTTTTACAATAGCAGACTCAGACCTCGACCATCTTACCTATCTCAGATTGCGGGCAACGCGACGGGCGGAAGAACACTCACGCATCGTACGTGATGTATCTCTTCTCCTAGACATGATTTTGCTGCAATTCTCCGACCCATACCAGCCACCCGCTAGCGACGATTGTATAGGACATTGAAGCGAGAATGGAAGTTCTTGTGGATGAAATCCTGGCTTCATGGGCTGAGGAGATCCATGATCGTGCGTCCGAGGAGTATTCTTCTTCTCTCCTTCTTTCTTCACATGACAACGGTCCTTTCTCAAGGCCTTCTGAACTGGGCTCCTCGTACGATCGCTTCGATGATGAGTAGGGTCCACGACATAATAACGAGCTAATAGGGACTGGTTGTTTCCTAGGTTTAGATCCATTGCAGAACGATATTCACCTGAAACAGGACATATCTTATACCACGCCACCAGTAAGATGCACCTCCTCTCCTTCAAGCTTCATCTCAAGCGTGCCGAACTCAAACCCTAAGCTGTATCAGATGGGGGCCGGGGAAGTGGGCTGGGGGAGACATTCTGAAAGTCGCTTTTCGGTTGGACTGGAGAAGAACCCGTTCTATTTAGCATTTTTCCTCATTGAAACACAGACCATGTTTAGTGCCTAACTGCTCACAAGGCGTCACATCCCCCCTTCCAATCTTGTTTGTAGCCCCTCAAAGAAGCTGCAATGGAGGGTATCATCAGATCTCGCATAGCATTGTCGAATTCCTTCTCTAACCAACACTAGTTGTTTCCCGGGTTGAACTCATTTCATAATCAAATCAAGCTTAAAACCAACGTACCGAAAGCTTTGCGACCAGTAAGATCAAGCCCCTCTCCTTCACTTGTGTCTCAATCGCATCCATCTCGAACATCAAGCTGACAAGGAAGAAGTGACTGAACGCCGAATTCTAGCGCCGGATGACCATCAGCTAGAGCTTTTGACCGAGCTCCAACAGCGCCGCACAATGAGAGCTCACCGTCAGGAGGCCATCCGCGACCTGGCGAACTCAATCATACGCATCGTCTGCCTCATCGTCGCCCGATATGCCGACAATCATGAAGGTCCACCCCGTCACTTCATGTGGATCCTTGAGGTGCAGATGAGAGCCCTCATTATTGAAATATTCGCAAACCTGACCGAGGACTCGGCCCTTGTTCCAAATTTTTCCTGGCACTCAGAGAGTCGACTTTGATGACCGAGTTCTAGTATATCATTTCGATCAACTGCCAGCAAAGCTATAGCCGAAGAAGATTGTAGGTATGCTATATTTTCTTATAGCAGACCCGAATAATTAGGGCCCGATTATTCCTATCCGCTATCGAAGTTGCTCGAAGATTACCGTCTCCGAAAACTTAGATCTTAGGGATAATAAAATAACTATCGGCCTAGTTTTTAACTTAGTCTATAACTTCTTTATAAAGACAGATATCTTTATTACTAGAAGCGGGAATTTGGAGAGTCCCCCCTTACGTTGATATGAAGAAGAAACCGTTTTAAGTTGCCATTTTTGCTATTGAAATTCGCACTATGTTTAGCCTGAAATACCCTGAAAGGTCTCATTTGAGTTTCAATGTTTGTGGCAGTTCGATGAGCGAGTTGTGTGTGGAGATATTATCAGGTGTCACACAGCATTGTTGAATTGTTTGTTCTAGTTAGGTTATTCCAATCCATGGATATTAGATACTTTGCTTATTAAGGCACTGTTATTGTAATTCATGTATTTTCGTTTTGCTGTCAGGTCGAAATAAGGCAGAAACTAGGCATTCAGGGATCATTGATGCCTGAGCGCCATACACCTGGGTACCCTGGCCCGTCAAGGTGCGCTTTCTAGTCGCGAGTCCTACTTGCGATCCTCCGTATCAACCTTCTCCTCATTTTCTTCGACATTCACAATTTCCATTACACCCTTGGACCTTGGAACTTCTACTAACGGTAAACCTCCTCGACCGCAGAACATGAGTCTCCAAGCTACAACAACCCAGCCAACAGTGGTGATCCTTGAGGTTCAACTTCACCTGAGGGTTGCACGGCTTCACTTACACTTTCTTATGTCACGGCCAAAACCTACAATCTTAGTCTGCTACTATGTAACCTGCGTGTCATTACTGGCTATACTCACAGTCAGTCGTTTACAGAAATCTGCAACAGCATGGTCAAGGATATCCATGTCGAATCAGCATTTCGCAGGTCTTTCGCGAGCACTCAGACCTCAATCCGGAGAGCTAGACGATGTCAATTCCATCAAAGTCATTAGTGAGGGCCCGATGCGAGCACGCACTGATGGGGAGGACGACGAACGCACTGAGCTGAGACTTCGGCAAAACGACCGAGCCTAGTACGGCACAAAAGTCGTGCACAAGACGATGGATGCCATGCGCTCGTGTACCTCACGCGGGAAAGTACACCTCTACGCATGAAGCACTTGCAACGGATACCGTATAGCGTATGGAAGCGCGAACGTGCGTGGCTCTTATCAGGAAGATCCTGGACTTGGGCGCTGCGACGCCAGGGCATAGCACCACCGGGTGTGCTGGGGAGGTTCATACGATGGGCCCGGCTTCTGTCAGTCTGTAATGAACATATCTGGCAGAAACATGTGCAGTGGGCTGATATTTGATGCCTTTGGATCCGTGGAATCTTGGGGATGTTGAAGCTGGCCATCGGATGTGACAGCTGGTTTCAAAACACCTCTCAACAAGCAATCGGCCACATACTTGAGATGGCGTTTTGTGAAAAACCACCGTCCTCGATTCTCGGTATCCACTATCACCCCAAACTCTAAGCTGATAAAAGGACCATCGGATGAGGCACCACACACTACTTGCCTTAGAACTCTCCAATACGCAACGTCACACAGCAACAACGTAAACTTACACACGCACCAACAAGTCCCAAGTGAGATACATGGCTACGCTTAGTATTCCGGCCCCGAATGGCTCTCAAACCTGAAGCCGGCGGGAAATAAATCGCCAACGAACAGCCATTTCCGGACCCCGAGCAAAGGAGATCATTCAAGATAGCCCCTCGCTCCTGCACGGCGCCCAACTAATTTTACTGGACTATACCGATCTCTACTAGCCTCCAGCTCCTGTCCCGCTGTCGGACATAGAGAGGCTAATGGAAGTTCTTGCGGAGGAACTCCCCAGCCTATAGCCAGAGGGGATTTGACACGCAAAGCATGCTCGATCGGCGGCTGCCCCAGAGTGATTGGACTTGGCCGGTCAATCTAGCTGCTGTTCCGAGTAGTTAGATGAGCCTACATTCGAAGAGGAAAAGTATCACTCCATATAACCAAAGGATGTCATATCAGTTCCGGAAGTGCCGTAAATAGAACACAAAGTCGAAGCAGGAGAACAACCAAAGCAGGAGTGAGACGTAATAGTAACAGCGATGTTTGGCAGAAGACTCGAAAAGAAAACGAGAAGAAAGATTAGAAGAAAAGAAGTGTTCAAAAGTGGAATGCGACGCTTGTTCTCTACGGTCTCGATGTCCTCAAAAGTCTGCCCCCTTCCCCGTAACCAACCATAAACTCCATGCAATGCTCCACCGTTTCTTGTTTAATCATCAGAGAAGCCAGCTTCCTGTACCGCCTCTTCGCTGACAGGATAGTTGTTCTCCTGCAACTGGAGCGAAATCATTTCATGCATGAGGACCCACATTCTCAGTTCCATTCGCCATAAGACATGTAATGGAGGTGGTTGATAATTGGACGTATATCGGCCGAAAACGATGTAGACGGAGCGCATAATGCCGATAGCCTCCCCTATGATCTCACCCCGACGGTGGTCACGCCTAGCCTGACGGAGGCCCTGCTGGTTTGGATGAAGAATGTCCCGGTCGGCCACTTTTTCCCTTGTCAGCTTTGTGTTTGACACCCGGTTGAAGAGGAAGCATCCAGGGGGGAGGGGTGATCTCACTTTTCCCGTTATGGTAAGCTTGTGGGCTTTATGGGTTAAGTGTTTGTTATCGACAAACTATGAATCAACCAATGTGTGTTAGCTAGGTGTTGTGATATTGAAGTTCCCTGCTGTCCACCAAATCACACCTTGGAAGTTTGAGTTGTAGGATAAGTATTCGTGGGATTGTGGCAGAACAAAGAGAAGGAAGAGGAGAAGAAGGATGGCGAGTATCTGGAATAGAATTTATCCCGGGACTACGATAGAAAGCGCGTTTTCACGAGGAAGGTGCGACTGGATCTTGAGGAAAGAGCACAATTGCCCAAGTACCAAACCACACATGGCGAATTCTCACTATACTATCACCTTTATCTCACTAGGCATAATCCTATATATATATGGACTAAGCCATCACGTTTAGGAACATGATAACTTATAGAAGGATAGTGAAGGGGGATCTCGATTAAAAGTACGCACCAAGTGATAACCATGTTGATAGGTTTAAATGAACAACGGATTATGCACACCATATTCGACAAATAGACGGAGCCCTACACCTCATCACGGGGTATAGGGACTACTGTACCAGGACCCGGAGATTCCGTGACGATCATATATCTAGCCAGCATAGAGAATTACTTATCAGCCTCACATTTCGGCTCCGGTCATTGCTAATTGACCACCACACACTTATGCATCTACTCATCATAAAACTTCACTTTCCTCTTGGTTTTCATTCGCGTCGTCCTTCAACGAGGCTGTAGTAAATATCATTTTCAGATCAGTTGGGTTTCAAAACTTGATGTTTGTCGCGATGACATAAATAAGTGTCTCGTCAGGGAGAGAGAGCCCCTTTGACTCCTTCCTCGCGACTGCGTATCGTCGTCACAAACGGGACATAAAATCCCCCCAGTCATCTTCTCATTTCTTCTCTTCTCCTTCCCTCCATATTCCGTATTCCCACTCTTCCGTCAGTCCTCAAGACGGCACACAATAAAGGTAAAATTACTCCTACCTCTGACCAAGACTTCACTAACACAAGTTCCTTTACAGAGACCAACCATAGCCCACTCTATCACGCTGCCTTGACGAGAAACGAGTGGACACATTATCCCAAACACGTCGTCACAAGTGAGACACAACCCTCACATCAGTGTCCCGTCTCAGCTGGGTGTCAAACACAAAGCTAACAAGGAAGAAGTGAGGGATCGACCCATCCAAGCTCCGACGGACTGCCAGCTAGAGCTACTGACCGAACTCCGTCAGATAGTGAGTAACCTGGCCTCTGCTCGAAGACGGCTAATGTGCGAGGCCTCGCGAATCGTGGGTTTAGTCAATGCAATGATGGGGTTGTATGCGAACGGCGGGATGACGCCCGCACCTGATACTCTTTACATGTTGGAGGAGCGGATGATTGGCCTACTTGACGAGATGCGCTCTATCTGGGCCGAGGAGGAGTTTTATCGCGACTTGGAACGAGAGATCTTTGCCGAACTCGGACGCTGACCTCGTCAATAATCTACTACCATCCACAAGGTTCGATTTGACACAATATGATGACCAAACGATGAACCAACGAGTTGTGTATCTTTCTTCCATTGGTAGGCCTCTGAGTGTAGTCAGCTATGTACACCGACCTACAGTGGGATGAGTTTATTTAATTTTTACCTAGCTAAAGCGCTTACCGGAGTAGATCTTGAGTCAGGTAAGATGGTAGGATCAACACGCTAAATCTACATGCGGGTGATACTCCGAATACGAAGAATAGAAATTGCTATATCAGGGTCACAATCCATTTTTCCATATTTGTTACACGTCCCGTGACTACAAAGAGATGATATATGTGGATACGTTCAGCCTCACTTGATTCTGTATTTCGATTTCACATTCATAATTTGACCAGTGACAATCGCGCTGCTCCTTCCTCTTGGAGGTACCATTTATTGTCCTAAAATTGCTACTTCAGACTGCCGCAACACTATTATCTTCTCTTTGCCTGTCGCTTCTCCAACACCGCTGCTATACTGGACACCCACTTCATTCCACAAGGGCAGAAAGTATGACATCTTGGGCGATGACCCACATTTTCGACGAGACAACGAGCTAAGATTGATGCTTTTCTGGTCCAGCCTGGTCACACCTCCTACCACACCTAACGTCTACTAATCAATCTCAGTCTGCCGAATGTGAGATTTATGCCCTTTACTTAACACCCTACTCCTACATCCAAAGACAAACCCGATGAACAAAGGTCGCCAATGAACGGCATATTCCGGTCCCAATAACGAGCAGCTGGATTTCCTTAACCAGCTACACCTAAGTCGAAGTAGCCGCGCCTCCGCTCGCAGAGAAACTGTCCGCGAGGCAATAATGATCGTACGCCGATCTCACATTTTGAGAACGCGGTATCCTCCTGTCTACCCGCCGCCCTTGAACAAAAGATGGGACTTATTTCCACAATACAACAAGGTTGCCGGCTGCGGAGGAAGAACCTCACGAGGTTAAATCGGCGTTCTAGAAAAGCGTGCGATAGGTGATGAACTACCTATTCAACCGCCCGTTCCTCCGTTACTCCGTTGCCCCTAGGACACTACAGGGTATCACATTTCATTCTCAAATGTTCATTGAACGGCCCTGAATCTCGCACGTAGATTGTTCAATTAAACTTCCAAGGTTCCCTTTAACTTCCGGTTAAAGCCATATGTTAACCAGTCATGTATACCCTCTACCCATTAAGATTCTGCTGTCACGCGTGGGTTACCCTGGGTACATTTTATCTGTACAATTGGATCTGTGAATATCACGACAGTAAAGAACGTGAGGTCGAAGTTATTACTACAACACAAGCATTTATTAGCGCCCAAGGGAGCAGTCCTGGTGGGGCCTGACTCAGATGCAGAGGAATATACATGTTGAATATTTCGGGGAATATGGATCTTTATATTCTATCAGTACAACATCCAATCTAAGCCATTCTCCGCTTCGACGTAGAGCGGAATCAATTTCCTTTCAGCGTTTTCATTGTAGTGTGGGTGTCACTGCTGCCCAAAGGACCTTCACATTGCATTTCTCAATCACTCTTGTCTGATGCTGAATTGCTTGTATAAATGTTAAATTTTACTTTATTGGTAAATACTTCTCGATGCTATCATTCCCTACCCAACCCTCTATAAACTATCATCTACCTCTCAGTTATACCTCACTCTAAATGTATATATTACGCCTAGGTACCTCAATATGATGGCATGAAGATGTGAAAAACATTGGATTGCGGTAAGACAGGTAACACAGCCTAAGCGTTAACTGGGGTTCAGGAGAGTGAATATTTCATAATCAGTGTGATAGTCCACGGGCCTCGCGCGTGCTCCTTCCTCGTGGCCGTGGGGTATCTCGTCAATATCAATATTTCACGTCGTTCGCAACACTCCTCTTTTCCATCTTCTGGCGCAATCTCGCACACTTCGAATCTACCACTGGCATCCCAAATCACGTTGAGGACAGGTACGACGCCCCAGTCATATGTACTATTTGTGACAAAATAATCTAATACTTTTCCATAGGTTCAACACACACTTCTGAAATCTCTTCCAATTATCAATCTCAACGGGAAGCTAGTGAGATTGATGCCCTCCGATCGCTTTCTTACCTGACTGACATGAAAAAGTGCCTGGTATTCCTATTCCATCCCCCGATAAGGGTATGGTCGAGCTGCTCACCCAGCTGCGTCATGGTCGGACCAGTCGAGTACATACCCGCGCAGAAATACTTCGCCAGGCGAGATGGATTACACGGCAGATGCAGCTTATTCGAACGGAATACGCCGCCGACGGCCGGGAGCCTCTTCTCCACCTCTTGTGGGGACTTGAGCAAAGGATGCAGTCTGTCTTTCATCGCTTCCTCGCCTTACTGGCGGAAGAAGATGCTGCTCGTACTTTCGAAGCGGAGATTTGGGGTACCCTGGCATAAGGAACAATATCAACGGTTTTCATGCCATGCCACCGACATCAAACATTAGACCAACTATACATCTTGAGTGTCCATTGGTACATCTCTCAGCATACTCGGTGTGAATGTGCATCCATTGCTGACCATCCGAGTGTGACATATTCTCAGTGTCTTCAGATTTGCGCATTGCGATGGCCTTTTTCCTTCACCCGACGACAGTCAACCACCAGTTACAATACATGTCTCTGGTGGGAATCTTCGTGGTCAACAATATTGTCACTGATTTCACCGCTTACCTTCGTTTATTTCAAATTCACATAGTCAACTACACTCACAATCCAAGCCTTGGCCTATTTAAATTAAAATGGAGGTCACCAAGTCGCTAGTGTACGTACTCATTGGAAGGAGCTTGTAGAAGATCGCTACGGTCAATTACAGTACCTTTAAGGGTTCAACATTGAAGTCATATTCGCTTTTTTGACAGTTATTTTGTTCAACATTTTGTACATTTCCACTCATTCGTTATACATATGTCATTTTAATTTCAATCACTTTTTTCTCACTAATATCAATTTCTTTCATATACTGATCTGCCTGTCAATTATGCCTTACTCATATATGTATGTAGACTGCCACTGAGCGCATTCTGAGAGAAATTCACCAGAGCGTTGGTTATTGTCATCAGAGGTTGTTTGGGCCTCACAACCCTTAATCTTTCCTTTCAGTGATAAGTGACATGTGCTCCTTCCTCGCGAAAGTGCTTGGAGGAGTTACCGAATAAACCCTCGCCATCAATATTTCCAGCAAGTCTCTTCATACACAGCCACACCATAACACAGCGCAGAAGATCAATTTATATGAACATTTGGCCCGTAATAAAGATTTCAGAGGAGATAACCAGTTACATGACTAACATAAACCCGTTATTTTTCAGATCACGTAATTGAAATTCTCTTGCACATAGCCGAAAACAACATATCCTACACTACAAGCAGCAGTAAGATACATCCCTCACCCTTGCTACTCTGTTTTGAACTGCCTCTTGAAGGTAAGGTTAACAAGGGAAAAGTGACCACCGCCAGCGAAGAGCAATTGCGACATCATAGACATGCACGAGAACACACTCGTTTCAGACTTCTCCACGAAGCATGTAACATCATGCAAATGGTTCAAATGGTAATCAGACATTACCTTCGTGATGGCCAGCGTCCTGATATTGAGAAACTTACGTTTTTCTTTTCAGCTCATCATAGTCGGGGATAGTTTAGCTGAATATGTTCTATAGTAATTCCTAGGGTAAACAAACATATTAATATATGATGAAGTGGCATTTGTAATATCTAAGGGAAGTTCCCGTCAAACTTTATACCGCCTAGCACGTGTCTTCTAACTTTCCAAGCAAACCACGATGTATGTTGACATGTCCCTATCCTCTGCTGATATCTTCAGTTGCCTACATAAACATAATTACATCTACAGTTCACTTTCCTTTTACTTCTCGTTGACATCAATCTTCATCGGTGCTGAGTCGAATCTCAGTTCACTGTTACTTACGGGATAGTTGATATATATTGTATACCTACTGGTCAAGGCATCGGGATATTCACAACGTTGGATTTTGGCTACTACGACGAGTTTGGAATTGACCCCGAGGATGAATCCACCTCCTTCGCCCTGAGTTATGACCTAGTCATGGGCGTTGCGACCGCGTTTCGTCAAGGCCCACCGCCGTTTCCACTCGCTTACTGGTACCCATGTGGCTCAGGTTTGTTTCCTTGATTCGGCTCCTTGTCGGTAGGGTTTCGATACTGATATTTCTTGATTTTTAGTCCATTCGTGACGCCTATTCTCAGTGGGTCTCCAACCGCGTTTAGTGTCCCTTCCCTGTTCCTTATGCATCATTCTCACACTCCCAACTACCCAACCAGAATCATTGCAACAAAAGGTATGGCTGGGAAGCTCAACGCCGAAGCAAGTTCTAGCAGATCCTGACTGGTGACCTTTCAGGTTACCTTGCGAAACTCTTAAACCCAACTACCCCACCGTCATATATTACGCCAAGAAGCAAGTGAGAAATACCCCTTCTTTGAACGTTTCGTTACCTCTTCTCGAACAGCAATCTGACAGGTAAAAGGTGGGTAATGTACGAGCCATTCCAACGCCTGACAACAGGCAGCTCGACCTACTCACGGGGCTGCGCGTCCAACAGAGTCTACGACTCCGGACGCGCGTGGAGATATTCTGTGCAGCTACTGAAACCACCTACCCGGCACAGATCCTCATCCTTGACTACCCATACCCCGCATTAACGTTCCACCTACTCGTGAGCTGGTAATCCGAACGATCATCCCGTGGAACGCCCGCCGGTTAGACATCGAACTCGGAGCAAATAGTGCCCGCGCAGAGGCCGCTTTTATATTTATATTTATATCTATGACCGGCCAGGTTGTGGGGCTCCCGTGTACCTCTTGCCAAGAGGTCAAGGGGATTTCTCCCTCGTGCGTTCGAAGCCGGGAGCGTGACATCCCAAAAATATGAAGAATCCAAATAGCCCACCGCCCACCGTGAACGAGCGATGTCGCTGTCTAGGGACAGCTGCCCCTACGGGCGTCTAATTGACGTTTTTAATTACTAGGGTGCCTACACGTACTCTACATTCCGCGAAATGATCAAGCTGTTGAACGGGAAACGGCTATCAGACTTCAGGGGAAATAAAGACGTTCTCAAGCTGTTGGGCGGAGACAAACCCACAGCACTAGAGGGCAATGGGGATGAACCAAAGTACACCGTGGCCTATTGGAGGAAGGGGTTGAAGGAGTATTCTACCTACCACCTTCAGGCCGTAGGAAAGAAACGGACCTATGACTATAGGCCGGGCGCCAGGTCCACCGAGGTCACCTCACACCAACGCACATGGAGAACAACGTACGTTGCCGCCGAAGACGACGAAGCATGGGGTCGCGACCCGAACCTGTTCGTGTACGACTTGCAGGAGTGATGCAGAGCTGACGGTCCTGGTGATGCAGGCACTCGGTAACTCAATGCCTCGTAGGAATGATTATTTAAGATGGTGCGGTTTTATCATTTCCTCCTTCCTGTTCCTCCTGCTTCCCCTCTCCTTGACAGTCCCCGATTCAATTTCTTGCTCTCTCAGGTATGAATATGGTTGGAGAAGAGGTGGAGTCTGTGGAAATGGAATGTGCTAACAATGAATTCTACGTCTTATAGAGATTGAGCCTAAGTCGCACCTTTTGTACCCTACATACACCTTTATCATTCATCAAAACACACAAAAGGTGAGACCAACCATTACAGCCCATCACCCCCGACACCCCATCCCCGGTTATCATCACGCTTCAAAGGCAAGGCTGACCAAGACAAAGTGGGGAAGAATAGACAGATATCATTCATAACCGACGAGCATCTGGAGATGCTCACGCGTCTCCGCAACCGCGCGGGCTAGCGTGACGCTGCCCGGCAAGATATCTTTGACGAGGCTTGCTTCCTCACGAGCAGAGCCAATGTCATAATGGGAATGGCCTATACCCACCGCCTCCCAGTCCGAACCCTGCTACAGGGAATTGAAGCCAGAATGAAGGTCCTCGTGGGAGAGATGGTCGACCTTAGGTGCGAAGAAGTACACAATTCCCGCATCCTCTCTTCTGTTATGGTACCTGCTCTGGTTGGTAAAGATGATGTTATTACTATGTTGGAGCTAGTTACATATGATGGAAGCTTAGTAATGGCTCTTAGTAATACCATTGAAAGGGGCAGTGTTTGCAACGAAACTCAGGATTTCGACGCCCTTGCCTATACGGCTGTACGACAATACGACAGATCCCACCAAGTTATCCCTGAGTCCGACTTTGACGGGCAGACATTCGCATACGGACAACCGTTCCTGGTAGAGGATCCCCCCCTACAGGATGAATCAACCTTGCGTGTTGTTCCGTGGCAGACGGTGAACGCAGTACTGGATTCCTTCCCGGCCCGCAGACGTAAATGCGCACGACGCGAGAGGGACAGACAGCTTGCTAGTTCAACCAACCTGAACATCCCATTATAGGGACGGGTGGCAATCCCGAAGCCCCGCTTAGGACATATACAGAGTACTGAACTGCGGCTCCGTATCACCCAGATTGATGGGCCCCCTGATATAATCGGCCCCGTCCTATCCCTACTACTGGCAGTAGAGGCACTTTACTAGTAAGTCGGTATAATGACCAACCTAGCACGTATTACGTCGCTGGACCATGCTGCCCAGGCTGATCGACTTCAGAGCCCGGTTCGTGGAGGGAGACCCCCGCGTGGTCCGCGCTATATATGGGGCCCTTGGTGCTTCGGACTCGGTACGCGACGCCACGGCACTCGCTAAAGGTCTCCTGTTGGTAGATAGGTGTATTAAGACGATAACAGACCTCGCCCTTAGGTCAGAGGTTGAAGCAATCGCGATACTGATGAGACCCCCGCCGCAAACGCCGTTGCCGTGCCGTTAGCGCAAGATGCATTACTACTAGATTTCTGAATATTAGAATATTAAAAAAAAAAAAAAAAGAAAGAAAATGCCCCCGTGCCGAGGACGGCACAGCTCATTGAAAGGGGTAGTTGTTGGGCTACGGCCCCCTATGGTATTACTAAGAGCCATTACTAAGCTTCCATCATATGTAACTAGCTCCAACATAGTAATAACATCATCTTTACCAACCAGAGCAGGTACCATAACATCTTCTATTTGGGACCAGACCGGGGAATATTAGACGACAATGCTATCCTCGCTGGATTCGTGAGCAATAGCAACAGCAATATATCAAAAGGACATTTCCAAGGACACCACATATGTGTTAATTGTTACGCATAGTCTCTGTCATCTCCACAGATAGATCATTACTGTCACGTCATGAAGTACCAATAACGATCGTGATTTATGGATGCCTATCTTCGATCAGTAGAAGTGCCCACCCAATATATGCCCCGCTCCATGGACCCACTCAACCTAACCTTATTTTGTAGTTGAGACTTGCAATCTTTATGTGGTTTGTCGTATAGTAGTGGCAAGTGGCCAGGTCCCTAGTATGCCTAACTCCAGCAGCAAAATATATTCTGGTGATGAGTATGATATGCGGAGGGGCCTTTTGCTATGGACGTTAAATTAGTATTTAACCTATACCCTCCATGACCTTTTTGATATTAACTTATGAGGGAGAGAAAAAAAAAAGGAAGAGGAGGATTCCCAGCGAGACATGACCCAGATGACCATCCGCCCACGAACTTTGGTTCCAAGGGCGCCCTCGGCGTCTCAGACACCTACAAGTCTAAAATGAATATGGCTTCAACACCAACATCCCGCCCTCCAGGCCTACCAGTAATGCAACCAGTCCAGCCACCTGAACCCCCATCCACATGACCTGGTATCTTAAGGTAAACAGACATATACCTATATTCAGTCAGCGTAAGGCATATTCATCATATATATATTCATTGCCGTATTTCTTTATCTAAATTAATATTGATGTCAAAGCTAAAAAGAAAAAAAAGAGGAGGAGGATTCCCAGCGAGACATGACCTACATGACCATCCGCCCACGAACTTTGGTTCCAAGGGGAATCGAACCTAGGCCTGTGGCTCGTTAGGAGCGACCTTGCAAGTTTGTCGTTGCTCTTAACTACTGCACTACCCGGGTTACTGCTCAAAATAACCTTAACTTTATATAAATCCCCCATCCACGTGACTAGGTATATGAAGGTAAACAGATGTTCAGTCAGCTTAAAGCATATTTATTATGTATACATTCATTTCCTTATTTCCTCATCTAAATTAGTATTAACCTTAAAGCCAAAAAAAAAAAAGAGGAGGAGGATTCCCAGCGAGACATGACCTACATGACCATCCGCCCACGAACTTTGGTTCCAAGGGGAATCGAACCCAGGCCTGTACCTCATTAAGATGACAACCTTGCAAGTTTGACATTGCTCTTAACTACTGCACTACCCGGGTTACTGCTGGAAATAACCTTAACTTTATATAAATCCTCCATCGACCCAAATCGGTAGGTTTCACTCATATATTAGTTAGCGTATCAGTTAGGTAAATTGTTTGCAATTCATCTACAATTCATTTTGTTACTTGCTTTTTTAAAAAAGACAAAAAAAGATGAAGAGATGATTCCCAGCAATACATCGCTAAGATAGCCATCAGACCGCGAACTTTGGTTCCAAGGGGGATCGAACTCAGGCCTGTGTCTTGTTAAGATGACAACCCTCCAAGATTGCAAGTTTGTCAAATTTGTCATAACTCTTAACTATATTGCCTGGCATAACCTTAACTTTATATAAATCCCCCATCAACGTGACTAGGTATTCCCCTTCGGGTTGTCGGCTGACAGAGCAAACTACGGTGCCCAGGTGGCCATACGGCTGACCCATTGAATTGAGACTTTGATTGTGTGTTGAAATCATCATTTGAAGTTCTCCACCCTACTACGTGGTGATAGTTGAATTTCACTTTGTTCATACTTCTCGTTGAGAACTTGAGATCATCTCGGATCATGTACTCCGTACCACCACCCCTTCTACCAAACCATTTTACTATCTATTATGCATTACTTGCTATATATTGTATCTGTAACTATGCCTCGCTTGTGAGGCAAGAATATGCCCAGAATGTGGTCGGTATTCCTACTAGGGAAGAACTTTGTTACCTTCGCTAGGCTTCCTCTGGGGCAGGTGATAGTCGCTGTTTCCTCGTGCAAATACGATTTCTCGTAGAAACTACTACCTAGTCTGAGGCCCCCCCTCTCCATCCCTTCTTCTTGCTTCTTCTTCCTCCTTCCTTGTATCACACTTACGCCCTTCATCCCCCTGACCTAGACCTGCAAGGTACGATCCCCTCTAGCACAAGCAAGATCTATGATGAAAACAGGACCTAAGACAGACTCTCTATGCAGATTGTATCTCACCACCCGATTACCCGACCACACAAGCAACGAGCCCTACGTTTCTAAATCTAGCAAAAGTGATAACAACCATTATCCACTAATCCTTACCACCCCGTCCCCGTTTCTGATTATGTTGTGCAACAACCAACTTATATCGTCGATTTCGGACGGGCATCTTGAGATGCTCACACGTCTGAGAACCCGAGCTGAGTCGCGGGAATCAGCCCGAGAGGAAATATTCGAGGAGGCGTGCATTCTGATGCAGGATGTCCAAGGCATATTACGTTTGGCTCACACCTACGACCAAAGCCCCACTGCTAGCATCCTGCACGCCATGGAACAGAGAATGCAGCTGCTTCTCCACGAGATGGCGGATCTGTGGTATGAAGGAGTCCACGATTCCAGAATCATGTCAGCAATCTGGGACCAGACCAGTGAATACATGCATTAGATGACAATTCCACGCCAGTTCGTTACCGATAAACCTGGTGGGTACAGAAAGATGCTAATCCGAGACTTCATAGGAGCCCATGTATGTAGGAAAGGTTGCATGTGATCTCTGAGATCTCCCCAGATAGTTCCTTTCAGTGTGCCATTAAGTACAAATCATGGCCTGCATTGATAAGATAATATGGTCTCCATGCTACTCACCGTTGGAGTGAACATTTTCTTTGTCTCTTCAAATTGGTATTTCAAATTCCGCACCTGACTAGATATATATGTTGATGGTTGGATTTCACTTTATTATTACTTCCAACTGAGATAGCTCTTACCTTTCTCTGTCCTTCTCAGGGTGGCAGTTGCACCTTTCTCGTGAAAGCGCACTTCCCCCATAGTCATCGGCGTTGGCTGTTTCATAATTTACCTTCTCTTCTTAATTCCTCCTTCCTACTGCCTCCTTCACACACTCAGCCTCACCACCATTTCATAATCCTCTAACTCCCAAACTGACAACAACCAACCTTCACCACGAGACAAAAGTAAGTTACGTCCCACTCCCATTCCCATCGCGTTCTCACCACTTTTCAAGGACAATGCTAATCAAAGGGAAGTGGGAAACGAAACACACCCAATCACAACTATCACTGATAGCCACCTCGAGATGTTGACCCGAATTCGGGTCCGTGTAGCTTTGCGAGCAGAGGCTCGCCAGCGGGTGTTTGAACAAGCCTGCTTCATTATGGAGGCGTTGCAGAGTATTATGAACCAACCATCCGCTTACCAGCTCCCGGTAGCCACGCTACTACAGAATATGGAGCAGCGAATGCAAGACCTCGTCGAAGAGATGGGTGAGATTCGTTTTGATGAGCAACATGATGCTTATATTGCGGCCGCAATTTGGGGAGAGACTGGTGAATGGTCGGAAGACTAGGTGATCGGAAGAAGTACCACGATACCCACAGCGTACGGTTCTAGCTAGAGGGATTTCAGCAGCACGAGGGGCTATAGGTACCGATAGTGCTGTCAATAGATGTACGTCCATGCCCTATCAGAATAACACTCAGCCTCAGTCGAACCAATTTCCTTTAGCCTCGCTGATACTATAATGCCTCTCCATACTTTCTTCTTTCTGATTGGCCCTTCCGTTGGAAGAATCTGCGCAGTTGCAATTCACTAACACAAACCCCTAATATAGAATCGCGTCGACCATAAGAACCTAGTAGGAACTGCCTGTTTTAAGTTATATGTGACCATATAATCGCTCAATGTTATAAAGGACTATAGCATATAAAGCCAGAAAGGTAATGTCAACTCGCACAAACTAGCATTCACTGCACTCGCTGCTCTCTGTGCTCTCTTCTCAAACACTTCTAAAGATGAAGCTAACAAGATTTGAGGGACGGACAATCCGCGGATTATATCCCTAAACGACAGCCAGCTAGAACCCCTCACTCAAAGCAGGGTTTATAGGAAGGAAGAAACGAAAGTAATCCCGCAGCGATCTCTTCATACCCCACGACCTCCATGCTAGCAATATTATATGGGCTCTAGAGCAGTCCATGCGAACTCTGGTGGAGGGGACGCTGGCCGTGGAGGAAAGAAATACGACATTTTGTTGGTCGACATTCACTTCATTCTCACTTCTCAACCATATGATGCTTCCCTGTTACCGTCTAGCGCGTACTATTTAAAATCAAGAACATCAATCTTCCCTTCTCAATTATTCCTTCCTCCTCATACCTTCCTACCTTCCTTCAACCCAAATAAACATCTCTACCGCCATCAAAAGTGAGTTACGCCCCACCTCCCATTGACACTCTGTTCTCAACCCCGTTTCAAGGATAATACTGATCAAAGGGAAGTGGCCAATGAAACACACCAAATCGCGACTATTAGCGATAGCCACCTGGAGATGTTTACCAGGATTCGAGTCCGTGCTGTCTTGAGAGAAGAGACTCGTCAGCAAATCTTCCAAGAAGCTTGTTTTATCATGGAGACATTGGAGAACATTATGAACCAACCATCTCCTCACCAGCTCCCGGTAGCCGCGCTGTTAGGCAATATGGAGCAGCGGATGCGGGACTTAATGGAACAGATGGGTGGACTTGGTTTGGAGGAGGAACATGATGCCCATATCGAGACCGCGATTTGGGGAGACACTGGCAACTGGGAGGAGACCTAGGCAGCGCGAGGACGCAAAAGGAGACTCATAACGTATGGTTTAAGGGAGAGCTTTTCAGAATGCACATTCTGTTCTTTCTTCTCCTTAGTATTGTCTCTCATCGTCAAAACCTGTTCCCGCAACTCCTCAGATGCGGAATTTCTGGTACAAACTACAATCTAAGACAAGACAGGATCCCTTCGAGCATAAAGACATCTACCACACAACGAGGACCCAGCACAACCCCATGTTCTAGGTTGTATGCCATCATTGAATTATCTATGTGACAAAAGACGATACCATATAAAGCTAGCAAAAGTATGATCAACCACCGCCAACTATCGTTGACAGCACGACAGATCAATAAGAGCCCGCAGAAGTGAGATGTACTCACTCCCCTCTATGCTCTGTTCTCAACCACGTCTCAACACGAAGCTAACAGGACTTGAGGGTGGAGCAATCTGCAGATTCTATCCCTAAAGGACAGGTAGCTAGAATTCCTCACTCAAATACGCGTTTATAGGAACAAACGAAAGTAATGCCGGAGCGACGTGTTCGTACCCACATCCTCCGTGCCATCAACCTTCTGTGGGCTCTAGAGCAGTCCATATAAACTTTGGTGAAGGGGATGCGGATGCTGGCCATGGAATACGATGAGGACTACGATTGGGCCGTGGAGGAAAAACATACGACATTGTGTTGGTCGACATTCACTTCATTCTCACTTCTCACTCAGATGATGCTTGCGTGCTATTGTCTAGCGCGTACTATTCAAAATTGACACCGTCTATTTTCCCTTCTCAATTATTGCTTCCTCCTCATACCTTCCTTCAATAAACCACGAAGGTGCAACCCCTGAGGAGAAGCAATATCTGCAACAAAGGGTCCAATCAACGAAGCCCGCTTGATCTAAAGTCGAGCCTCACCACGAGTGGATAACCCCCCCAATTACCCCACGCAAATCAAGCTCTCTAGCGACATAAAAAGTGAGTTACGGCTCACCTCCCTTTTGACACTCTTCTCAGCCCCGTTTCAAGCACAATGCTAATCAAAGGGAAGTGGGCAACGAAACACACCCAATCACAACTATCACTGATAGCCACCTCAAAATGTTAACACGGATTCGGGTCCGTGCCACGTCGCGAGCAGAGGCTCGCCAGCGGATCTTGGCAGAAGCCTCCTTGATTCTACCCACGGTCCAAGATATCATGAACGAACCGTACCGCCACCAGCTCCCCATACCCACGCTGCTACAGAATATGGAGCAACAAATGTAGGGCCTCATCGAAGAGGTGGGTGGGATTTGTTTCGATGAGCAACATGATCCTCAGATTGCGAACGCAATTCGAGGGGAGACCGGTAACTCATAGGAAGACTAGGCCACGAAGCAATTCCCCCGTTGAAGCCGTAAGGGTGAGCATATGGCGCCTCGGAACAGGTGATTTTTGTGGTATGACCCCTGCTTCTCTAAGCATTGCTGCTGCCCAGCATCGTTGTAAGCTCCGAGTAAGTGTACCTTGTTTGCTATTCTCCTGCTGTCGAGCAACCATTAGTCACACGTAACCATCTACGTAGATTTCGCCCATCTTTCACGAAAAAGCACTCATCAGCTTCTGTCCCTCCTCCCGGTGTGACAGCCGCCTCCTCCTCGTGAGAATTTGCCTTCGTATGGTCTGAAACATAGGACACCATGATCCTCTTGCTTTCCTTATACAAATGTTCGAACTTCCCATGCGAACCATGTAATAACAGCTTCGAATGGTGGAAGTCCTCTACTCAGTTCCCAATGGATTCATCACGCCTTTTCCCGAGTCATTCACCACGTCGACACTGTGATGACAGCAATCATCAACTGGTACCGGATGCTCGTGACCGTAAAGCAAAGACTTATCAGTACCCGTCGACAGCTGTTGGGCAAACTGTCCTCTGAGCAGCAAAATGACGAACGATTGGAATACGACCTATGGGACGAGATTTGGTCATACTCTTGATTTTACGGATACTATCTTCATATCTTTGATTGTCCTTCTACAATCCAACAGCTAAGGCTTCACTTGGCTTTTGCTTTTTCATCAATACCATGTCTGTCAGCCTTCTATCAAACCTAAGTTTCACTTCATTTATAGTTTACTCTCTCGGTGGTATATAATTATAAATATTCCTAAACTCAGAATTCCTAACAAGGTTCGTTATAGCAGGAGGTATTAGTCGACTTCATCAGCCTTGTTGTTTCCATTTGGAGTGTGGCAATCGCAGTGAGAACGCAGTTACCCAGTTTATATTTAAAATTCCCACTGGCCTTTCTCTCTTCTCTTTCATCTAACAACCACCCTCCGTCTTTCAATCTACCAAAGGTATGACCCATTCTGCCGACGAGATTCGGCACGAGACAATACGCTAAGAAAGATCACTTTACAGATTCAAGAAAGCCAACAAAGCTCCCACATACTACCAACGACTTCCAAGCTTTGCGAACTAGTGAGAGAAACCCCATTCTTGGCTGTGCTCGGAACACCGAGCTAACAAGTGCACAGTGGCCGAACAACATCCCATCCCAGTTCCCAACAACACCCAACTCGAGCACCTAAGCCAGCTGCGGGTGCGGGCTGTCGAGCGCGCCCGACGACGTCAATGGATTGACCGCACCTACTCCCGAGCCATTCACTGCGCCCACACTGCTATGACGGCGCTCGACGCCTGCCTGATGTTGGTGGCTGTAAAGCAAAAACTTATGCGCACCCGTCGAGACCTGTTGACCGAACTGTCCGCGGAAGAGCAGAATGACGAACAATTCGAAGCCCTGCTTTGGAACAAAGTTTGTTAGAGAGATTCGGCAATGGTCCACCATGCTGGTGGAATGGGAAATAGTCCAGTTACCGCACATACCCTTAATACTCTTGAACTTTATGGATAGTCATATTCATTCGTACATTCAGTTTTTTTTTATCTTCATATCTTTAAGTTTCCTTCTACAATCCAACCGCTAAGGATCCGCAAACTTCACTTGGCTTTTGCTTTTTCGTTAATAGCATTTCTATCAGCCTTCTATCAAATCTAAGTTTCACTTCATTTATAGTTTACTCTCTCGGTGGTATATAATCATAAATATTCCTAAACTCAGAATTCCTAACCAGGTTCGGTATAGCAGGAGGTATTAGTCGACTTCATCAGCCTTGCTCTTTCTATTTTGGAGTTGAACGTGGTGAAAGTCGTACCTTTCACTCATCTCACTTTCTTCTGTTTCCTCCTCTCCTTTTTCTTCTCCTTTCTTCTTCCAACAGCCACATTTACTTCTAGCCAAAAAGGTGTGATCCATCCGGTCCATATCCAAGATTTCCGACTATAATAAGCTAACACGAGTCACACTACAGGTTAAACATAAAGAATTATCCTCGAAATTACGCACATCCATTCTCACCTCAACTCTCACTAGTGAGATAAACTCTGTTCCCCACCGTTTCGAATACAAAGCTAACGAGGGCAAAGTGACGGGATCTAACCCCATCCAGGTCCTGAATGACGCCCAGCTCGAACATTTGACTCGGCTACGCATTCGAGCCACCGAGCGGGCTCAGCAGAGTGAATGGATCCAAGAGACCTTTGCCCATGCGATCAGCCATGTGGATATCGCTATTGCCACTAATGAGCACTGCTACCAGGTCCTAGTGGACCTGAAAGAAAGACTTAGCAATTTCCGTCAACGACTGTTACATCAGCTGGCCTCAGAGGAATACCACGACGAACAACTGGAGCGGGAAATCTGGGACCAAGTGTGATAGGCATGCGGCGGTTGAGCCGGGAATCGGTTCCCTCCACAGATGTCCTTCATCGTCTTGTCTTTACAAATAGCCATATTGAATCGTGACTTCCTTTCTCTTTATCTTTCATTAGTGGAGCCCTAAGGTTATTTTTCTACCTTCATCTAAGGTGGAGTGGATACCACCTTCCCTCCAGTTTCCATGTCACCCACCAAACCGTCCTAACTCAGTATAACATTGCATCGTGGAATTTCTTTGTGTAGCCCCCAACTCCTAAGCACACCTGCGCCTTGACTCACTTGGTCTTGTACCTTTCGCTAACACCACCCCTATCAACCCCGTATCATATTTTGAAGGTGATAATCACGTCTTCCTCCTGAACACGCAGTGCCTGGTTTTCTATTTAATATCCTGCTTCTGACATCCTTCTCATCCCTGTTGTCTAAAACCCGCACTTACAAGCCAAAGCGTATGTCGCCATCAGTTATAACTTATTCATTTTGGTCTTTGCTTTAAGCGTGGCAATGGGAAGGGTTTCTCGTTGTGTTTGCTACCCTAAATCCTTCCAAAGGTCTCCTCGATTTCCCTTCTTCCACTCGCACATCATCATCTCACACACGATCAACAAAAGGTGATACCATCATCGTCTCACCAAGATATATAATGGGGAAATAGCTAACACCAGCATCATGACAGGTCAATAACCATGGACGATTCACCCACCGCTCACAAATCGCATACCACATCGTCACTAGTAAGATACGCCTCTTTCCGGAAAGCATTCCAAACACTAACCTAACAACTGCAAAGTGGCCTATCTTTGGGTTATTCCTATGTTCGACAACGGCGGGCCCAAGAGGGAAGTCAACCTACCCACCTTGTGTCTCGCTTGGCCACAAAGTTATTGCATATTTTGCTTCTCATTCCACTCCCCAACTGCGTATATAGAGAGGTATTATGATCGTTCACTTTACTATTACTTCTCATCCGCATCACTTCTCACCCAATTTTATATCCAATATCGCCTGGTCCTCAATCATGCCTTATGATTTATATACATTATCCCTATGTACTATTTCAACTCTAACTACCGGAGAATTATTGACCAATCTTCATCACTCTTGGTCTTTCTCGGAAATATCCTATAAAGGTGCCGTCTCTATGTGTACGTGCGACTCAATAACTACTTGACACCCCACACAACGCCTTTCTGGACTTCCCTTCTTACATCAACCTATCAGCAACCTTGGAACACATATACCATCATCAACTATCACCACCACCAAAATCACACCCTATCTGATCTGTCAAAGGTGAGACCCATTTTCCCGCCACGAAGGTTGGTGGCAAAACCAGAGACTGAAGCATTCGGTATCTCTGGACGGTGCAATCCTCGATATCCTACCCAAAGACCTCAGGGCGCTTCGGTACTGGACTCAACCACTCGTCAACGCTGGAATATAAAATACTGGCGTTGGAAGCTGAACCCGGAAAAGGAAGAGATGGCGGACAACTGCCAACCTCCCCACTGCTCGGCCAAGATCTGGAAGTATTGGCTTGGCTATGGGTCATAGTCGTACCAGGATAAACGGCTTTTGTTCTCCGTTCCAAGTCAGCATTACCCCCTAGACCTGGACTCACAGTTCCAAACTGTATATAATCTGCAAGTCGGTGAGTTATTCTTACTCTCTTGGTGGAGCTGTTGTAGCGCGTCATGCTGATTGTATCTGCCTTCTCTAGATTCATTCTAGCCTTGATGGAAACGGCTATGAGTTGATTGCGTGCCTTGAGCGAGGAATTCTGGCTCACTAATGTGGTCAAGTCAGGCAAGGTTTTCGGTCTATTGCGGAACCGAAAGAGGATGGAGACCCTGTCGATCTTAGACTGCTCTGGGAGCTGACCGATGGTCCTGCGGGAGGGGTTCGGGTTCCATTGTCCGTTTCTCTCTGTTGAGACAGATTCTTTGTCAACTTGTATCTATCTCACAACTGGAACTTTCTCACATCACTTTGTGTTCAAATTTCTTTTGGTTTGATGTATAGAGAAGGTAATGGATATATAATAATATCAAGGATCTTGCTTAGTACCTATCTTTGTCAGTAAATCATTGCATATATATATGGGTGTCGGCCTGACTGTTTCTATTTGGTGACAATCCTTCCTATTGTTATGTAGGTTCAAGATTGAATATTAACTTGTCAAGCAAAAGATACTAAAAGGTATTCTCTATACGATTTTTAAAAGAAAACGTTATAATAAAATTTCTAGGTCATTAGAGCCTCTATAAGGTTTTATTTAATATAGATTCTATCTCTTTCAGAAGGGTTTGCTGAGAACATATTCTTGTCATCAGGATTGTACACCCACACCACACTACAACGCAAATAGTTATATATTTCTACATACAGACCAACTCAACCCCATCAACACCACTATATTTCCCTTAAAGAATATTGTTTGTGTGTAAATAATATAGAACTAGACCAATATATAATGATTCTAAGCATCAAAACATGAATTTCAAAGATATTGATCATAAAAATCTCGTTATTCAATAGAGAAACCGATACGGTTGTAAATAACAGAATCCTATTCTGCTTACCTTAGCATCTTTATGAATGCCAAGACCTGGGTTTTATGCAAAAATGGGTTCAAATGGGGTTTTTTTGGGTTATTGGGTTTTGGGTCGGGACCTCCGACCCAAAATGGGTTTTACCGAAGTCTACTTTTGAACCCCTATGTATGTTGGCAATATACCGCTTAAAACAGGCAATAATTAATTTTTGGAGATCTCTATCGAATGGCATCAAGCGGCGCGAAAAAAGTATCTTTCCAAATCCCTCCCCCTGGATCAGAGGCCACCGTTCATGCACAGTGTCTCTGTCACCTTAACAGATGCCGTGAGTGTGAAAGTGACGGGATTGATTGGTCTGCAGAGATTGAATTGCGTGATGCGGCTATAAGAGAATTGAGAATCGAAATAGCGAGCTTAAAAGGACTTATCGACGACCTCAGAGATAGCACAAAGTTAAGGTCCTTACAGAATACAAGAGTCGTGCTGTATTATTCATGTACCGTATTGTGGTTCTCTGCCGGGCCTAATATTTCGCGATCGATTAGGTTAGGTAGGGTTAAAAATTGCGGACCTTCATGGATACCAACCACTTTGAACAAGTAACCACATTGTCACGGATGACAAATACGTCCTTGGTCTCTCCCAGACAGCTAGATTCCTGATGGCTGTTGGCGTATCAGCATGTTAACCTACTTATTCCCGTATATGTGAAGTAGGCCTGATTTGCCAAAGAGGTGTTGCTGATTCAGAATCATGGGCAAATGAATTAGAAATTTCTGCTTGCAATTAATACCATCCCTGTATTGTTACCATGTTCAAGTAGCCTGATTGGATATTTGACCACATATGCATGCACAAGATATGTACTGTGATATGTAGAGGCAGTCACGCATTTGTTTCGACGCTAACAGCTCAGCCCCGTCCAAGCGAGGTGAGTTGTTTCTCTGACCCCGCATATTCGAATCAGCAGCATTTCAACCTCCAGCATATCCTCATCCCTTTGTCGACTGTTTTTAGCATCGATCTTTAATACTTGATGGATTCATTCGAGATTAGTCCCCTCATAGGGAGGTGGAAGCTAGACATCAACTTTGATGAGCATAAAAACCGATATCAGCAACTGAATTCGGTCGTCGAGTGCTGGGAAGAGGGGGATTTTTTAGCGGAGGGGGGTTATGGCAGTGTCTGGCAGGAGACTTGTCTATGGGGACCCTCAAAGAATGCTGTACGCGCTGTGAAGCATATCACCAAGCACAAGTCGACGTTTTCAGCAATGAAGCGGGAGCTGGACACCCTAGTAAGATTCTCTGATTCTGATCACCCGGAGGTAAGCGAAAAGGATGCTATTTGGTCAAGGGCCTGATAGGGTAGAAGGCTAATCATCCTCGGAAACTCAGTATAAAAAACATTTCGTCCAATTTCTTGGCTGGTTCGAGGATCGAAGACAGTTCTACCTCGCAATGGAGCTCTTCAAAGACGGTGACCTTAATAAACATTTGAACAGCCGCGGGACGTTCCCAGAGACCGAAGCAGCATCAATCACGACCCAAGTGGCCCAGGCTTTGAAATATATGCATCAACAGAAGATTGTACACCGGGACATCAAGCCTTCGGTAGGTTTCGATGCCAATCAACCAGTGCTTGAGAATACTAATACAGTCTAGAATATTCTCGTCGCCTGTCCAGGTCCCCAATGGCATGTCAAGTTAGCGGACTTTGGAGTTTCCAAAAGCACAGATGGCAGCGTCCTTGCGACTGGGGCTGGTACTGATTTATATAGGGCGCCGGAGACGTGGTCATCGAAACCATACACCTCGGCTGTTGACATCTGGTCACTGGGGGCCGTTGTATATTGTATGAGGACTGGTTTCCCCCCGTTCACTGGTGTCCCGCATTTATTCAACTATCGCGATCACAGAGAACGTTTTCCCATCCGACAGCTAGGTCATTCGGGCGGATTCTGCGTGGACTTTGTCACGCAGGCCATGGTTGCTGTTCCTGAGCGACGACTCACCATCGAGCAAGTCTTAGCCCATGAATGGCTTCACATTGATTCTATAAACCTCGGTGTCTCTCAGAGGTAATCCCACATGATATTGTTGCATATATAGGGAGCTATTCTAACATATGATAGAGGCGAACCAGGTACAAACACAAAGAGCTACCAGACAGCATCGAACAACTGGGAATCGTCCAGCAACACTATTGGCCAGTCGCAGCCTCGTCTACCTAGCAAGTTGGTCAAAGGTCCTAAGCTCACTGGATTTCCTTCTCGAGGAGAAACGGACATAAACGCAAATAGCGACCAGACAGCATCGAACACCTGGAAAACATCCAGTAACACTATTGGCCAGTTGCTGCCTCATCCACCTAGCACGTCGGCCAAATATCATTGGCTCCTGGGGTCTCCTTCCTTCGGAAAATGACCAGAGAGCATGCCGGTCGATTAGTGTCAGGTCGGATCCCGAGGTCCGTGATCTGGGCGCACGATAGCCGCTATCTGGCATCGTTGTCACCCGATGAGACAGTCAGGCTATGGTATAAACTGGCAGGCCATAGCCCGCTCATACGATACTAGTGGCCAGCTGGTATCGGGCTCAGGCGATGCCTCAATCAAGATCTGGAATCCAGCAACTGGTCAGTGTTTACGGACGCTAAAAGGCCACGGTGATCCCGTCAATTCTGTGGCTTGGTCGCCTCCATGACGGTCACTTGGCGTCGGACTTAACCGATATACTATAAATCGTCATGGAGAAATTACTGTTTATAATGACTATGCTATCTGCCTCTATAAGTTGAAATCAATTGATACTATATGTAGTTGACCTCCATTAATACCTCCATATTCAAGTATTTCCTTAGGTCTTCGTTCACTACTTCTTACTTGTTCTCGCCTATCTCTGTCCAACTCCTCATTCAACTACTAGTACATCCAGCCGAGGAGCAATCGTTGAGCAATTTCTTACGCACCAATGAAGAATACTGCATATGTATAGTGTACTGCATCCTTGAAAATCATAATAAAATTAGAGCTGCAGGTGAGCTATTTGGGAGATTATATGTACCCATGGAGAAAACATGAAGTAGGGACAAAGTAAGGACAAAGAACTTAGATGGAAATGCCATTGAGCCGCATAATGACCTGTGGAATGTGAGCGGAATTGTTTACGAATCAATCTTCTATCCCAGACTCACCTTCTCAATATACCGAACTCCAACCAGAATTCCATCTTGATCTTGGAATTCTTGCTCGTCGCCAAAATCGACATTCTCCGGATCAAGGCAGGTGAGACAGGTAACTACAACTTCAGAGTATATAGTTCCCATTCTGCTCTTTAATTTCCGCCGTGCCAACGACAGTAAATGATCTTTGAAAGATGATGGTTGAACACCGTCAACTAACGAGTAATCTCGAATGGGAACTGCCTCTTCGCTTGTCTGGGGCAAAAGTGCCTCATCATTCTCATAATCCACAAGACTCTCCCATAGCCCAATTTCTAGCAAGCAAACCCCAAGACTGTAAATGTCGTGTTGCATAATATAATAGGCCGGAGGATTAGACCCCATGCGAGTGGGATGTTGATATAGACTTTTCTGCCATGAGGAATCGCCCTTTCCCAGGGTATTTCCTTCTGCAGCCCGGAAATCAGCGAATCCGATAAGGAACGCGGAACCTATCCCAGGAGATCCACAAGATTCATTGTTGAACAATATAATAGTTTCTGGGCGGATGTTCTTATGAACAAAACCAAATGTGTGGACGTAGTTCACTGCTTTCACAAGATCTTGTGCAATTCGAAGACGATCAGATAAGGACTCGGTTTGCGCAATAACCTTCAGACATTTCCGGAGACTGCAAGGTTGCGAGCATCCCAGAGGCACATGGAAAATAAAGGTCAATGCTTTGAAACTCCATTTGTTTGAGTTCTCATCTTTGTGTTTGACAACTCCTTTGCACTTGAGTAGACCAAACTCCAGAGCATTCGAAAAAGACAGCTTTCGAGCGAGGTCACGACAGTCTCTCTCTAGATGTTTAAGATTCGCTGCCGGAGAAATTTCATATCGTTCTAGAATGTATTGCGTTTTTTCAGAGCGTCTATCTTGCCCGATACGTGCAGTAGAGAGTGGGATATCGCGGAGTTGAAAGGATTCCAGGCCCCCCTCACCAAGGAAAACGTGTTGTTTGGAGGACTCATCGGAGTGAAGTGCCTTCCTTAGTGATTGAGCGGACGAGATTGAGGTATGAGTGATATGGGTTTGACCATCCGGGTATGACTGCAATGTAGTATCAATAGCCCTCGATGGGTTTTTGTAAATCAGATACCAGGGCGGATCAAACACTTTGTGCCAGAGCTCGAGATCTTGAATTGCGTTGTCAATCTTCTGTTTCTTCAAGGCAAATTTCAATTTTCGAATCCGTATCTCGTCATTTCCAAGTTTGGTATCGGTATCAATTAAGACGTTGTCGAGAATCTGACCCGCGATTTGAAGCTTGCTGAGCAATATTTGAAGGGTTTCCCGTTGAGTATTCCTGTGCTCCTCATCTAAGGTTTCCTCGACTTGTTGAAGGAACTCCAGCTGGTCTTTTATTCGGATCCAAAAATTGTCCACCCGAACCTTCCGCTCTTGAAGCTCATCTATTGCATGGGCATATGCGGAGTATCTCTCTACCAGTTTTTTCCCGTATCTGTTAGGGTTAATATCATGACATCTGGAAATATTGTGTCTCTGTTACTATCACCTACTTGAGGCAAAGATCCGCGAGTGATATAACCGAGATTGGGTCAACCATCTCTAGAGATCGGACTGGTGAAGAGGGGAAATTAGAATTAAACCAGCGGAGGGAGATAATATAGAGCAGCCTTGGGGGCTGTGCTAAATGTGATTATGGTGCATCTCCTACTACAAAAAGCAACAAACAGGGATCAGGAGATACGTGTCTCCAGCTGTAGCTCAGCCTCCAGCTCTAAGTGACCAGTGGATCATTTATTGAGTCACCTGGGCAGGCAGGGCGCCTATTTAGACAGCTAGCGTGCCTAGTGTGCCTCCACTTGAGCCAATTTCAAAAGTGATACATCACCAAGGCAGAAAGAAAGATGAATCATCTTTCAAGAAAATATCAAGGAACAAATAGGATCAATAAACAAACTCTCACCGAATCCTCCACCAACGCTGCCCATACCCGAAACAACACTGCCTTGTCAGCGATAACGAGGAGAACCTGGAGAAACTAAAAGAAGTCTTGGCAGATCGCCAGGTGGGGTGAGTTGTGTCAAATCATAAACACACAGCCATAATACGGAGGAGTCTCTGGCCAATTTATTTTAGCCTCGAAGGTAATGCCTATGGGCCCAAAAGTATAGGTGTCTATAGCGCATTTTAGGCTAGTTGTTACGGACATGCTAGTTGACAGAAATCGACGTGTACGAACAATGTATGTAAAATTGACATATGTAAAATTCTCTAGTAAACTAAATTGACAAATTCCGCTGTTTTCCAATCTGTCCACGGGTGCGGACATCGCTGATTAAGCAATGTATGCGTTATCATAACGGCCCATTGATTTTCCGGTTTGTATTTACTCGGTAATTCCTACCATGTATGTGGCATGGTACTCGACATATGTCTTCAGCTGTTTGCACGTTTTCGGGAAAGATAGCGAGCGGATGGCGAGTAGTAGAGTTCGACGGCGAGTTTGGTCTTCTTGTTGCTGTCGTGGTCGATCTGGAGCGTGACGTTGTCGTTTGGTAGCTGGGATAGGTACTTGACAGGCCCGACGACTTGTCCAAAGCGGAGTCCACTGGGTGATCATCGGGGAGCGGGGCGCCGTCGGGCACCGATGAGCGCTAAATCCGCAGCCCCTAAAGAAATGTTGTGCTCACCGACCAGCGACGCTCGGTGCATGAGAGTGGTGAAATCGAGGATCAAAGGGGCGCCTGTCACCACCCCGTTCTGTAACGACGCTCTCTGGGTACATTTAAGGACTGTTGTCGGACGACTTCGCGTTGAATGGGCAGTGGGCTAGTTGAACGTTGGGACTGGGCCGAATTTCAACTAGTGGTATATATATATTAAAGTCGACGTTGAAAGCTGTGGTATCCGTCGGTTTAGCGAGGTTCTTCGGCGAGACGACGATCTCACCTAGGTGCCACCCGCTGTGCTTAAGTTTCGTATCACTCGTTTTTATCGTGACCAGCCATAGGTATTTACGCAGACGAGCTCCTACGAGGGCGTAGTAATCGGCGTATATAGGGATAAATGGAACAACATAAGCCTATACGACACGACGACGAACCGACAGGCCTCGCGGCAACGGATCTAGGTGTGGAAGACGATGGGTATTAGCCAATGACGAGAACGATGCTGGGAGACGAGAACTCAGCCAAAGTCGACAAACATACCAATCAACTGGCCACGGCAACGTCACTATCAATTGAAACTGAGGCAGGGGAGAGAGCAGAGAGAGAGAGAAGTGAGAGAAGTGAGAAAAGGAAGTGAGAGATGGAGGTGGGGGGGTGCACCCCACGAAAATCATTATGGCATAGGCATACGCAACTAGTTAGACTGCAACAGGTTAATTGAACTTTGATTGATTGAAGCCTATACGACAACCGGGTGACCTATCGGCCACCGCCCCGGGCAGATGTCTCCAGTACTGTCAAAGTCCGCCGGCCATTTCCTATAGCGATTCCTTGCAGCAACGATGTTCTGGCCCACGACGAGAAACACGAGAGCATCCGATAGATGGTGATCACCTGGTGGTGACACGAGGTGCCAGTGCGTGTTTGTTCATCGCCGTCAGGTGGCGAGAGGTGTCTCCGACTTTGTCTTCTGTGCACATACCGTACCCGGGCCTCGCCACCATCTCGTTGCAGCGGATGGGTGGTGAAGGATAGACGGGAATGGCGAACCGTCACCAATTCCTAGTGAGCTACCTAGGAAAGTGCTCCTAGCGATAGCCACCGAATCTAGTCTACTACTAAACACAAAACAGCTGATCAAGGTGGTCATCGAACCATCTCAAATTGTATACCCTATTTTCTTTGTCTTGGCTGCAACTTATTTATCAACTCACATTTTTCTCGCTGAAACTTCCTCACATCACTTTCTTTTCAGTTTTCTTTCACTTCGATATTTATATATCAGCTAAACCTTTTTGTTGAGAAAGGCATCGTCCGGCAAGGTCCTGCTCGTGTGGCAGTATACATACTCCAGACCCCACGGCCTTCCAATCTACAATTTGGCTTATATGGTGACATCCAGTACCATATGTGGCCTTGCCTATCTCGCTGAGCTTCACATCAGGAGAGGGACATACCTTTCTACACGAGCTGGGATGGTCCAATAAGGGCGCAAATCCCGCGAAAAGCAGGAAAGATGGTCGATTATAATAAAACCATCGAAATCATCACAACCACCCACAACCTCTTCTCGCGCATACACCTGGCATCAGTGCATGAACTAGTATAGCAGAGAACAGGTGACTCTCGCTGACCTGATACTTGGTCTATGAGTCAAAAAAGAGTCGGATAGTCACTTTCTGGGGCTCTCCAAGGACCGGGACAACAGAGGGAACCTCGACCATGAGTCCAACTCGATAAAGTTTGACCAGTGAGTTCCAACCCCACGCTGCAAGCCTAACTACACTAAACGGAAAGCTGACAATAAAAAGACTAAGAACAGCCAGAGCTGTAGCAAATACCAGTTCGTGCTACGAGACGGGCCTATTCTGGGAGAGTGATCTTCTCGAAGGCATCTCGCACCATGCACGCGGTGGCAATTGCGATAGACTTCACCTATTACACATGCCCCTGACTAGATATGTCTTGGGAATCCTGGAAAGAGCCCTGGACGACCCCGAGACCCGAGCCCCTCGCAGTGACCTCGTTGAGTCTGCCAGACATCCAGAAGATCCCGATCGGAACAACGAATTCAGATCCCCCGGTAGGACACACTCTCTCTGCTGTTGGACGAAGAAGACGATCGTGCCGGTACAGGAATGGAACGAGTTGGGGCTCAGCTATCTCGGTCACATGCACTACTTAGGCGAGAATCTTACGAAATCTTCCATTTCCATCAACCGCTCATGGCACCACACATATATTCACTCCCGCTACCGCACTTGGAATTAGTATACAACACCGTGGAAGGGAGATACATGATTGGGGATAAGTTCAGGGCGATACCAGTCGCACTGGCTGCTTGGTAATTTCCTGGAAAGAGTTTGAGTACTTGATGGCAATACAAGCAATACCTCACCCCAACCGCGACTCCGTGGTATCGAACTCGCTTCCAATAGGACCTCTATCCTGTGAGATGTTCTGAGAAAAATGTCATTTTATGGAGCGTTTAAAGCCGAAAATTGCCCACTCCCACCTCCCAGCGATAGGTGGCTCGAGGATTCAGCTTATCTGCACCTCTGGTCGATCGGACGGGCTCACTTGTGCTCGCATAAGCGTGAGGTAGGAGGCAAGGGGAGTTATACGCCGGGTTCAAATTTTGATATAGGTGTACGCCCACCATTGGAAGCTTACCATGGTTTAATTGCTCTGGATGTACAGCAAGTGGCCCATCGATTTGAATCAAAATGGGGACACTTATCCCAACCATTAAGGATAAAGGCTTGACAGGAATGGAGCTTCTCTCGGGAGATGATCGCCCTACCTGCCAGAAAGAAGGTTGATCAGGCCATGAAACCAAGGATTTGGAGAGAGATTAGTTGACAATATTCAACAAGAGAGGATACCCCAATTTGATAAGGCTGAGAGAGCCATTATTTGGCATGATATACCCCATGTCACTAGCTTCAAGCACGTTCGAATCCGAGCGATCGGAAGTGGGAACTCCTGACCCAGCTGCGTATCGCGGTCGTTCCATGAGTTGCTCTGAACACAAGAAATGGCTTCTAGCTGGCACACGAGGAACTTCAGATCAACAACAAAACCGGAAGTTTCCTTGACTCATGGTTGATGTCAAACCCAACAAATTTAAAGCGAAACTCGACTACTACCTCGATAAGCGCAGATATCGAGGAATCAATTCATATCGAACTTCCTGAAAACAAGGTGGCAGGTGGATCTCAACATCTTCCTTCTAATGAATCTATTTTAGTGGGACTTATCTACAAAATCAGCACTTATATATAAACTTTGACCTCCGTCGCAAGGCCTCTCCGTTGTAGTAGAATGAATACATCGCCTTCCAATTCGCCACAAACATTGTCCAAAAAATGCTGTCATAAAGCCATTGGATAGGTATTTGGGAAATCGTCAACTCGATATCAGAGTTAGAAAATAAAGGAGTGTAGTTCTCCAGCAACACTTTCTGACCTAGCTATCCCACTGATCCGAATTGCATCCTCCAACAAGCTCCGATATCTGAGTTATTTTATACTAAATTTCTTCATTATTAATTTTAGTGGGTATTTGTTGCCACCAATATAAAAAGAAAACAAAAGTCTCCGAACAAGTGCGGAGGTGGCCGTGGGAGATGATTGAATTATTCTGACCGAGATGGATATACCTCCACACATGATCTTTCAGGCATCATCGGCAAGCAAAACGACACTATATACTGAGTTTAAATATAGGAGAGAGAAACATAAGGATAGTAATTCTTGGTTGGGTCCAAATCATGTTGGTGTGACTATATGTTGCGTTGGAGGTAGTTGGAGGTGATTGGAGATGTTACCGCATCTCAAACTTATCCATGGATGTATATGAATGTAACGATTAAGCACAATGTAGTCCATTGACCAATATCTTTAACACTGTTATGTATCCATCCACTTCTGCACATGTTAAACTGAGGGAAATCTGAAAGTAAAGTGAGGTGAGAAAATTCTAGTTGTGAGATAGATGTAAGGACATGAGGCCTCTATCTACTAATAAGAGACAAACTTCAAACTTCAATGGATCCATAAATCCAGAAATGTGTGTCATTATTGTAAACGCAACCTCGTGAGGATATTCTGATAGATCTGGAAATGGAAAGCAAGCACTACCCGCAACTGGTGGTCAAATGGCCAATGTCTGTTCCATCTTCTGGGCATCCTCAAACCACCTGCTTCCATATTCCGCGCTCCTTAGCGGCATCCCTTTTCGCTTGTGCCTTCAAATCCTTCAATTCTCGGTGACGAGACGCCAATTCTCTGTCCAACTGGTGTTGATGGGCATAGCACCAATATGGATTGGCGGCCATCACATCTCTCTTCTCATACATAATGTCCAATATAAAAGGCTTACCTTAAAGGTATCGGGGATAGATCTGGGAACCAATCATTGTCCATCATAAGTGGCCTCCAACATCCAAGTACCCATTTTATGCATGCTTAGCCGCTCTGTTCCCAGATTGGGTTCCGGATCTCGCTCTCAGAGATGGCATCTTGACTGTCTTTGCTCTCTATGAGAGACAATCGTCGATTAAGATACTCCAATTCATCGTCCGTTTCCAATAGCAGGTGTGCATGCGTGTCGTAGCGGTTTGGGTTCACAGCCAACATAGCTTCCTTTTCGTTTGTAATGACGGCTATCACATAGTGAACGCTCGACCTTTTGTTCGGCTCGTCAGCTCTGAGAGCTCCTCGAGCTACCCGTTAGTGAGGGACTGAATTGTCTGAGTCTCCCCCACTTTATATTTGTTAGCTCGGTGTTCGAAACGTGGGGGACAAGGGTTTATCTCACTATATAGGGTGTTTATGTTGTACCGTATGGCGTGTATTTTGCAGAGCATCTTGCAATCTAACCAGGGTCGTTGTTGGCTGGGTATTTTGTGCCAAATGTTGGTCGTGGGGAAGGGATCCCACCTTGTTGGTTGTTCTCAGTTTGCAGTAGGTATGGAAGGCGGTTGTTGAGAAAGTTGAAATTGCAAAGGCTAGGTAGGATCTTAAATAACAATCCAGAGACCGCGTCTTCGTGGGTTGTTATTGTCGTCTACACAATGAATGGCGCGATACCAATGTAGACTAATGAATGCCTCACAAGCAACGATGGGCGGAAGATAATCTCATCAATACAGTATGAATTAAAGTCCACTGACAATGTAAGACAAAATATCAGAATGAGCCATGACCGATGTGACAGCTGCATTTGATAGAAGGCTGATAGAGTAGAGAGCTCAACGGAAATTAGCACAGAGTGAGCCTAGTACAAGAGGGCTTTACCGCCTGCCATAGTCCAAATATGGAAGTTTTCTCTACAGTCACCTGTCAAGTATGAAAAGCAAAATGGTGCATTCAACTAGTGACGGCGGAGGTACGCAGAGAGAAATGAGGGAAGGAGAATGTGAAGCCAAATCATTCCGATTGAGAGACTTCAGCTTCAGGGCAGCAGCCTGAGATTTCCTGACCGATAGCTCCAACAATTTCTGAAGCTCTGGGGGCGTGTTAGCTGAAATGATGGAATCACGAGTGCAGTCCGAAATCCTATGCGGGAAATAAAGGCTAGATGTCATGACACGCACTATATATAACGGAGCCTGGACTATCTGAGCGTAATGCTCAGATATGGTGGTCTTTTTGGCCTAGTGTGTAATTGGCCAGTCCAGGGGCGGTTGTAACACTAGAGCAGTGTTTACATTGACAATGTTGGCTTCACACTGAGATTATATTCATGTAATGTAAATCTTGTAGTCGAGTCAAATAATCTGCATGGAAAGGGCAAATACTAAGTTGATTCACACTAATGACTACGGTTAGATCCTGACTATAATCCCGACTAGCCTGCCTGAACTCCCAATGAAGAGCTTAAGTCAGTACCTCGAGCAGCATTCAACCTCACTCTTCGGCCCAACCGATGGAATCATCTCATCGAAACACAGGAGAATTTGACCTATAGGGTAGAAGAAATAGGTCGAGGAAAAGCCCATCTTAGTGGCGCACTGAATGGTAGAACAAGCCGCTGTTTCAGCGACGAGAGTAGCATGGCCGCCATGATCAGCAGGGAAGATCGAAGATCCGATCGACGGCACTTCATGGGGCTGTGGTTTGAACAAGGAACTATATACAGAGGTCAGAGAGAAATTTATCTTTTGTTATGTATATTGTTAAAATCCAGATGTACCCGGAGAACAGAAATGTATATGGAATTGGGGAGAATAAAAATTCACAGTCCACTCAGTGGAAGAAAGTACATAGTAGAAAGTAAAGAGGTGATGAGATCAGTAGCAGCATCCGGTGCTTTTGATCTCAGATAAAGCCAGAGATCTCGAAGATCGGTTTCTGTACAATGTATCCGCCTGCTGCTATACATCAAAGTTCAGGCGGAGTACAACTCAGCAGCGGGGGTAAAAAAAAGCTCTCGTCCTCACGACACTATTTTGTGGCGGATGTTTGAGGACAAGATGAAACATCGAAAACGTCGAGGGGTCGTCCCAAGAGAGAGAGAGATAGAGCGTTTGTGGAGGAATGGGAAGAAGAAAAGAAAACCGCAACTCCATTCCTCAAAAGGACCCTGTGTCCTATGGAATTCGGAAGGAAAAAGATCGATTGAAATTTAGCCAGAGAAGTGAAGAAAAAGAAAGGGTATCGCAAAGCGTAGAAGAGGTGGAAGAATCGTGTCAAGCGTCATTGACACTTAGAAGCCAATAGATTTCATTAAACTGGAGAAAGTCAGTGAGGTTCTGCCAGCGCGTGTGGTATGTGAGAGTACGTACAGTGACCAGCTCCAGCTCCAGGTGTTAGAGAGGAGGGAATAGCAGAGTCATTGGGGGGCGATGGTCGCCGAGCGAAACGGGGATCCACATCTTCATAGTAGTTGGATCCACCGTTGTTAGGTTGCACGGATTGCCCCGGCGGACGCGGGGACGTACGAGGATCATTTGCACTCCAGCCCGAGCGGGGAGGAACGTAAGAACTAAAGATAGAAGGTTAGTGGTTATTTTAGTGGGGTTGTTTGTAACATTTGACTTACCCAGGTCGACTGTACATGCTTGTCGGGCTTTCAGGGACGGGGCTGTTGATTTCAGCTGACAGCGTTTGTGGTACGCTGCTCATTGGCTGAGTGGACTCATGCACATCGTACTGCGGCCGATGTTGCGGAGTCATCTCAATGGCTTGACCCACCGTCTCCGGTGACACGGCCATGCCAATGGGCCCGGGAGATGGCTGGCGCATCTGACCCGGCGGTCCATAGTTATAAGGGTCATCCATGGGAGGCGACACAGATCGGCCGTATGCGTCTAAACCGCGGTTGGGGCCGCCTGGACTGGGTCCATAGCCGACTTGGGGTCCTCGAGGCGGCATCATTCCACCGCGCCCTCCACGGCCTGGCATTGGCCCCATGTATCCACCCCGGGAGCCGGGGGAAGGACCGCGAGGAGGTCCCATGTAAGGTCCTCCGCGTCCACCTCGGGGGGGATATCCACCCCGCCCGCGTCCGTTGAAGCCAGGCGGCACTCCTCCTCTTCGGGAGCCCATACTACCATCTGAATATTGGGGACGAATGCGCGGATCGGAGGGATTCCGTGACACTGGACCAGCACCGTACGGGCCCGGCCCCTGAGGCGGGATGTTGGCAAATTCATCTTGCGCAGCGCCATAGGGGGCACCACGATGGTCCGGGGGTGCTGGGATATCGCTCATTGGTGTCCGCGAGTTGAGAGGTGTGCGATCGTCATCACTGTCACGTGTATCCGTGTGGAAGGATGCGAATGTTGGGCCCGAATCGGAGTTGAGAGAGTTCGACACAAAGGCTTCCTTGGGTTCGACAGGGGCCGGAACAGGGGCCGCAGCCACAGCGGCAGCACCGTTCTGTCGGTTGTAATAGTTCTCTCCGCTCATCTCAGCATTTTCCGCGATCCGGCGCTTCCTTGCCTTCCTGCTAACAAGGGTTCGGCGCATGGCGCAGGTCACGACTCCGCAGGAGGTGAGGATGATGGTCGCGACCAGCACAATCCAACCACCCCATCCTAAATGTGGCACAAAGAGCAAGATATCGACGAGGAATGCGAGGAGAGTCACGAGGAGGGTTGGCAACAACAAGATAAGGAGCGCCAACAAGAAGCGCGGCGAGTGGGAGGGCGCATGGAAGTGGGCCGCGATCGCCAGGCAGAGGCAGATGAGGGTTAGGAAGGCGGCGACTGGGTGGATGATGAGGATCGCGGATAGTGACTTTCGAGTACCGGAAGGGAGATTGAAATCATCGCCGGTGCTACTTATATCATCTGCATGAAATTTAGCGGAGCGCAGGCAGAAACGTAAGGGAGAGACTTACTGCTCGTGTATCCCACATGGATATTGGTGCAGGTGTTACCCTTGCAATATCCAAAAACACCATAATCGACATCTTTGAAAGTTGCTAGAGGAATTCCCTTAACAATAGGAGTTGAAAGACATGAGAGTAGCAAAAGCGCAAATGCGATCAGCAGCAAGATGGTGAGGGGTGTCGCAGGTTTGAGCAACATCGTGAGGGGAGACCCTGGAGGTCAACCTTGTGTTTACTTCCAGGACAAAGAAGAAATCAGATAGAAGCAAAATAAGCGATTATTTTTAACGGCCTAATGGCACACGCGACGCAAGAGTTGAGGGTCTAGCACCGCATTGGCAGGGGACATCTGAACCCGAGATCGAAACAAAAGCTTTCAAGGCAAAGAAGTAGAAGGAAAAAAAGAAGCAAATGAGGGGGAAGGCCAAGAAGTTAAGAACCAAAGGAAATTTAAAGAATCAAAAGACTAAAAGAATAAAGGAATGACAAGAGTGCAGATAAGCCATTGGGGGGAGAGAGTCTGTGGAGAGAGAGGAGAGAGGAGGTTTGGATCTCTGGCCTCAGGCAGCAGTCAGATGATCCCACTTTATTTCTACGTCTGTCTCTCTGTACCATCGACATTACTCGGTCATTTCCCTATTATATGAAGCTTTCTATCCTCTCTAGATCTTCTCTTTCACTCCCCCCCTTGAAAGTCCGACGTGAGGCTAAACAAGATGCCTGCTGCACGGTTCCCCTCTCTGGAATGTCGGGGTTGATGGCGCAAAGGTGTTCTAACTTCTAATTCGCTGTGCCCGGTTGAAGTGCCGCATCGGGGCAGGTTGCCAAGTCTGGGCGTCGGAGTAGTCGTGGGCGGCTTGGACAATTTCAAGCATCGTTGGTACCCATGATCATTGGCTATGTCTACTGGCTAATTTACCAAGTTCTTGAATCCTTGTTTCTTCTATGGGAAACAAGACTTTTTCTCTGCCGTGGTCGATTGGATCCCGATTTTCCTACCAAGAGACTGTGAGGCTCATTTCTCCTTTCGGACTAAGGTATTCAAACAGCCAAGATATGCGCATAGTTTCAGAAGCCTCATCTTATTCGTGGTGAAACGAGATCCGCTTTTTGAAATGTTTATATGTGACATCCAAAAGCCATATGTCGCGATCCGTCAATGAGCACACCCTTCAAACAGAACTCGCAATCTCGCCAGGCACCGTTTGATCCACTCATAATGGGGCACAGCACTTGCTACTTTCAGTCGGGAAATTGGCCCCAGAAAACGCTTGGACCGGACTCTAACGCCGTTGGAGGCCCACAGTCCCACATTTTAATATGAAACAGGCAGTCTCCACCTCGAAGCTCTAACCCGATTGTCAAACTTCGTTCCATTTGCTAGAGCCCAGATAAGGTTAATCGATTTGGCTATGGCCAGTTGATGTTCGTCTATTGGTACAAGGTACTGCACAAGCTCTCTTCTAACGCAGTCGATATCTTCAAGTCATTAAGCTTAAACTTGTGATCTCAAGGAGCAATAGCTTCCAGGTGGGGTTTCACTACGTACTGTGCGACAGTCGTGTGACCACTTACAGTCCGGACACACCACTACATCATTTGGCCCCTGGGAAACTGCTTAGTAGAACCAAAGCTATGGCTATTAACGTTAGTGTCCAACACTGGTTTGGTGTCGATAGGATGGAAGTCATCCAAGCCTCTTTTTGATGCAACAAATCTTCGTTCATATTGATATCTTGGGACTTTGATAAATCGTCCAAAGGCTATGGGGATACTCTGTTACACATCGTAGTAGAGTTGCAATTCTTGGACCTGGCTGCATGCCCTTATCAGCAATCGCCATGGACACTTTATGCAAATTCCAAATGCGTGACTGATCTATATCCAAAGGATGACTAAATTTTAATATTCACTGATATTTCGTAGGTTTTACTATCTTCCTATCTCAATATAACTGTAGTCATTCTGACTGTTTCGGGGAAATTGAAGCTTCATTCGTCGTACAGTGTCTGCGTAACCCAGCGTCTGAATCACGGCAAGGGACCGTCTACTTTGGCGTATAACTAGCTCCGATTCCCGAATGTAATAGGGCTATGCAACAGTTGCTTAAGCTCGCTGGAAGCCTTGAACTAAGGGTGAGTTTAACCCATCAAGAGATCAAGGGTCAAAGGACTGACTCGATGAACTCGGTCCGAAGTTGTTGATTCATACCATTTGCGAACATGCGGTGCCTATGGAGGTTTTTCAGTTGGCCGAAACGTCAGAAATCCGAGGACAAGGAGGGGCAACCGTTGGAGACCTTTGACAGGGTGACTCTGATGCAGTCATTGGAAAGCTCCCGGATCAGTGGGCTCCAGGATACTCGGTCGACATCTGGTCTTCAAGAGCGCTATGTTAGGTTCGGAATTGGAGGTGCTGGCAATATGCGCAAGTCCTGCTTCCCTTTCCTGGGTGTTCATCAGCTCTCAAGTCTGCTAGATTTGCCTCTTACTGACGTGACATGTATGAACAGAGTACTTTCCCATAATGGACGAGAAATGAAAATAAGTTCACATTGAATAGCGTTGGGATTTGGCATCAAGGTCATCCATGCATAATAGAATGATAAATTGATGTCAAATCCGGTTGCAGAGCGTAGCAAAGCAAATAGTTACCTCTAGCCTACTTGTAGTAACAATACAGTAAAAGGGGAAAATGGTAGTATCCACATCACCCACATCTTATATCAATACTTTTGCAGTGCACTCGAGAATGAAATGGCAGACTTGGTATACGAATTGAGCATCGGCCACAACGGTGAACTACGTGTATATGCATATACTGAAAATTTAGGTATACACACTCATATATCGAAGACAACACAAAGTAGGAAGATACCCCGGCCTGCAAGACAGTAATCCCAGCGCTCGGTCGCAACCCGGCCAACCATCTGAATAAACAATGCTTCCACGTTTTCAAGCCGTCCCCCAATTTCTTCGTTCCATCTTTCGGACCGCAAAGTGCAATCGCGAACGTCAGCTCGCTGTGAGTTGCGTAGCGTGTCACATTCGTCTTTGGTAGGGCGGGAACTCTTGGTTTCGGGTTTTCCGCGATCCATCCGCCTTTGGGCACCTCGAGAGGCGAGGCAAACAAGCCAAGGTCGCTATCGTCAGCAGTATCATCGGCCAGTGATCCGGCGTGGTACTCGGCGCCGGTGGCGGCGCGTCTTCACCCGTGTCGCCATCAACAGTTGTCACGTTATCAGTGTCCAAAGGAACGCTGGCTCGACCTCGTCCATGTGAGAACCAAAAGTACACACCAATATTTCGAGAATTTGGCTGCACGATCTATGAAGCATCCTCTAGCTGATTATCATTTGTGTGAATATCGGAGCTGTGTCATCGGCTGGCCAGCTTTGCATCTTCTGGGAAGATTGCGTGGTGTACTTGACCCAGCGCGAGCGGAGTGTTGTCGCCGATGTGCCAAGGCGCCGTCCCAGGTCTGCCCATCACACAAATGGGTGGGAAGTGAGAGCAAAGTGAGAGCAAAGTGAGAGAAGTGAGAGAAGTGAGAGAAGTGAGAGATGGAGGTAGGGGATGCCCCCCACAAACAGTCATTATGGGTTGATTTCTTATGTATGGGTTTGATTTATGGGAATGGGCTGATTCCGCACTCTTTGAATGGCCTCTGTATATATATACTCTCTGGGGGAGATCCCGCTCGGCGTCTAGCTTCGAGTTCTTGCTTCAGATGGATGAAGCGCCTGCATAGTCATACGCAACTAGTTAGACTGCAACAGGTTAATTGAACTTTAATTGATTGATTGATTGATTGATAGCGTTATGGAGACAAATGAACAAATTTCAGAGAAAGGGCCCCCAAAGAGAAAACAGGCAAAGCCGTCACCAAAAGGCAAACGCGATGCAAACGAGAGTTATGACAAGCACTGCTCAAGACCCAAGCAATTACTGGAACGTTGGATTGCTCCTTCGGTGTAGTCGCCAATAAAAGACTCCATATAGTTCATGGTATTAAACCAGTGTACTATATACACTTAGTCGCCCTTCACTAGTGTGATGATACAGGTTATGCATATACCTTCGTCTAGCATACTCCTCACCATTGACCTAATATCTGAATAGACGTATGCCTGCCAGTCCTACTCCCTCGGACCTAGCGCAAAGCTGAACTCCTTCAAAACCGGCGAAAGCTTCCACCTTGCAAAGAGCTGCCCATTCTCCACCAAGATCCGCCGTAGCACCTCCCCCCTCTCCACCTCTCTAACAGGCCACACACCCTCCCATATCCTCACATATGGCTCCACGACCCCCAAGGCCTCCCTCAGCCACCCCTCTGCCCTGCCCTCCTTAATCCTGCCTACACCCACCATCCCTCTCGCTAGTTCCCCCAGAAAAGCATCCCTCTCCCGCCCCCGCTCAACCGCAGCCCGCATCACCCCAAGCAACATATGCGACCGCATTGTAGAATCCAACTCACCCACCTCCGCCTTCACCCCCACCGTCTCCTCCACTGCAACAGCAGCCAAAAACGCTACCTCCTCTTCACTCCCAACCTCTTCCTGCCACCCCCTACACCATGCCTCCCACTCCACCCCACCATCTGGTAACCCACACCACATGACCTCACTCTTCCACACGCCCTCCATATCAGGCTCAGCAACCTCCCTCCTCGCCGCACTCGCCTCCCACAGCTGCGCCGAGTACTTTCCTTCCCACGCGTACATATCATACGCTCCCTGCGCGACCAGTACCCCGAACATATTCGGCTCCCACGCTTCCCGGGAAACTGCCTTGGCTGAGCCAGATCTTCCAGGAGGACCGAGCCCCATATACTCAAGCCAGAAGCGCGCTTGCGTCTCTGAGTAGGGCGGCACGCTGGTGTGGGCCGTACGCAGGCGCGTGATAGTCGTCTCAAGCGTGCTCAGGGCCAATTCAATAAGACTCGCGAGCGGGAGAGAGGGCTGTCTGCGGTGCGTGCGCGCAACGCTGTGCGCCCAGCGGGGTAGTTTTGTGGCGAATGCGGGGGGTCGCTGGCGCGGCAGCCCCAGCGGCGAGTCTGAGTCAGGTAGGTCTTGGAGGTTAGGCAGGCGGTAGAAGCGCGCTGTGGTGCGCTGGGTAAGGAAGGCAGTAGAGTAATAAGAGCGCCATGTGGAGGAGTTGAGGAGTGCGTGGTGTGTGGTGTAGAAGGACTGGAAATCATCAGGGGAGGGGAAGTCGCCCTCTAGTTGGTCGGTGGAGCGGTAGATGGCTGCTGCGAGCTGGGCGAGGTAGAATATATCCAGGGTGCTGTGATATATCAGTCTTCGTATTCGTAATACAGTGCTATTTCCTGTGGAATTATAACATTGGAACTTACCGGTTAAACTTCAACTCGCCCTCGCCGAACGACCATCCATGCGCGTGCAGCTTCTCGGCAACGTCGAAGACGCCGCTGTCGAGCCACAGCCCCTCGTCCATATAGATGAATGCTATCCGCAGCACTTTCTCGTGGCAGTCCACCGGCACCACGCCGCCTTCGACGTCTGCAAGAAATTCTTTAGCGCTCATGACTAACCCTCTGATAAAGTAAATGGTGATGACAGCATATAAATATCAGATCCCCACTCGGTATGTCAGGGTTCAGGACGTAATTAATCTGTCCTAGGAGCAATATGCACGATGCGCGGCCAGCTTACAACCCTGCTTCTGTTGAACGCTTTATGGGCTTAAGGACTTTTGGATCAATCACGTTCAGCCCAGGAGTTGTTGGTCAAGAGCTTAGCGGAGAATTGGCTGTGGAGAAGGCTGATTTAAATCTGCTTCGGCTACTTGAGCAGAGACTGTCGGACCTTTTTGGACGAGTCCTTTTGAGGGTGCTCTTTGACAAACGACTTAAAGATGCGGGGTAGGCAAGAAATTTCTTGCTGAATATTTGGTCATCAAAATGCTGAGTTACAGATGAATAGTGACAAAAGTGGATTTTCTTAGGCTGCTCCTCAATTAGGTCTGTTGAATAAGTTTTATGTATTCATCTATAGGCCTCCTAGAGCACTTCCTGTTTCTCGGTAGTTTTGGGGATTTCCAGATGGCTTAGCGAACTCTGCGTTTGTCGTGTAAGTGATATCGCAACTAACGTTCATTGTCAGATGTTTGGATACCACACTGTGGTTTTGAAAGGGGCCAGTTGATATTTGGGATTCTTATGAATGTGAGCGCTTCGTTCGTAATTCTTCAAGATAATAAAATCTGTTGGTACTGTAATCTAGTATAAAGAAGACCACTTACCTTTCAATATAGAGCTAACAATGTATTGAAGGGCAGAGTCAAGAGCAATGGGCCTGATAATGTTCGGGGAATCCTTTGCTAGATTCTGACTCAAATGATGTATTATAGGGTGCTTAGTATACCCAGCTACAACAAAGATTTGGTGCAAGTAATCGGTGAATCAGCACAACATGCCGAAAGTTCAATCCCCCAAGGAACTCAACAAGGTCACCAAGTGTAGCCGATAGACTCAGACCCTATAAGCCAACTTGCCCAAGTGGTATATGGCAGGCTTCAAACAGAACCGGGGAAGCACATGTGATTGTTGTAGAGCCAGGCGACTTTCAAATTCAGCGCCTAATAACAAACGGAATAATGACCCATGTTGCATAGTCTGTGATTCTCAACTCCTAAATCCCTTGAAATAATCATTCATAGCGGATGGTATCTATGTCAATGTCTGTCAATTTGTTTATCCATGGCAACCGAGTTAGAGGCCAGAATATTTTCCATGATATATAGGAGTATCCCAAACAATGTCTAATAAAGTAAAATTGAACTCGATCATATGTTTCATGCTCCCCTGGATACAGCCTTATGTTTTCATGTGGTGTTCGGCCCGCGAAGCCCTAGTTCCAGCCACTTATACCAGCAAGGGAGAAAAACAATTGCAACACCACACTGCATCATTGAATTGGGACCATTGACAATTTTTGGGACACGCCCTGCTTTTTGATTGCGTACAGCAGTCATCTAGGGTAGCAATTGTTGGCAATTATTGCCTTGGGACCCAGTGCGGAACTTGCACGGGGACGCGAGGCAGAGCCCAGATTGTTACATTGTAGATCCGGGGTCTGGCAAGACATACAGGACTATAGTTGAAATTGTTACCATGGAGATGATTGCGGATTAAAATTGAAATTGAAACATTGAAAATTGAAACCGAAGACGATCTGGTGTGAGACCTGGTGAGACTTGGGGAGATCGGAAAAAAGGCCAAGCTTTAGGCGATGGATGTGCTGGTGATCGGGCCGCGAAACAACTCAACCATCTCCATAATCGTTCCTCGAATTTTGATTCGATATCATTTTGACTGTGATTCATCAAATTAATAGTGTCTGAGTTGAAAATCTTTAATTTAATTCATCCCTATTGGCTTGTCGAGTGCAAACCTCGACGTGGTGGCTGGGGTGGCTGGGAGACGTCACCCAGCACTATGGCAGACAAAACCCGCTGGGCAGCGATTGCTGGTCCTCAAAAAAATCCCTTCGCATCTCAAGGGCGTCGAGGAATGCTTCTAGATTGATTATAGTTGCGCGTGGGATCAATAACCAGCCAGCATGACGAACCCGATGAGAAACTTCAGCCTGCGCAACGTTAGCTGTACGTGCATATAAGACCCCCCGCCCCCGTTGTCTTCTTAATTACAGACATCGCACAGCTTTCAGAAGACTCAAGTCAACTGACTCCTATATAGCAAGCAAGCCGCAACTTGCCCGGACAGAATCTCAACAATCCGAGGCTGCATCAGACGACTATTATTCATTCTCAGATCGAGCTGCTTCTAGTCTTGAGAGTCTAGCAACAATCATGCGATTCAGGACTCCAGACTCTCATGTGCCATCACCCGCCATGTCGCAGATAAATCTTGCCCAAGAAGATCGCGAGACTCAACGCCCACCAACATCCAGCACAGTCCGGTTCGTAGAAGACAGACCGGGTCACATCAGTCCCATGTCCGACGGGTCAAGATCAAACGAGGCTTCTCACAGATCTCCCAGCGACTACCCGGGACCAGCCCCAACTCCAGGCTTGGATGATTCACCATACGTCCGGTTTGCAATCGATCAGCTCACCCAGGACAGATCTCGGGGTGTCCAAAGGACAGACTCTATTTCCACCACGACGACAAGTGACTATCCAACTGATAGACTTGTATGGGATGAGGGACTCGGTTATTTCACCCGCACACGCACCCCCATTCGACATGACACGCCTCCAGTGAGACCATCGTATACATCTCCCTCGCCACAGGCTTTGCCGCAAAGGCCAATGTCAGTCGACCCCGAGTCCTTCATGGCCGTTGATGCGCCGGAGCAAAGCTTGTTGTATCCTTCCTTGGACTACTTGCCTCTCGTTCTGCGGCCGTGGGCTTTGGCACTCACGATACTTTGCTGTCTCGCCATGATGGCGGCTATAGTGTTTTGCAATGTTTGGTCCCGTGGCGAGAGCGGATTATGGAACTACCTTCGTCAAGGTGACTCGCGGTATTTTGTGCTTCAGTTCCTACCACAGATTGCTGCTGCGCCCATCATCATCTGGTCATTCGTCATTCAGGCTGCAGTATATCGCATAGCACCTTTTTCTATGATGTCAGCAGAGCGCAAGGAAGGCCTAGTAATGAATCGCCTACCTATCCTCTCGAAGAATTTCATCTTCCCCGACTTCTCCCATTTCCGACATGGTGAGGCCTTGTTCGGATTCTCTCTGTTCACAATTTGGCTTTCAAACTTCTTCGCCATCCCTCTCCTCAGCTGTCTTTTCCAGGCAAAGTACTATGTCATCGACGGAGAAGGTGTCTGGAAATGGGCTTCAGTTCAATCTGTGGGCTGGACATTGGTGGGATTATATGGTGTTTTGACCCTAGGTCTGATGATGCTTTTCGTCCGTTTCCTTCGTGGCCGGTCTGGCTTGATGTGGGATCCCGTTAGCCTGGCAGATTTGGTCTCGATCATTCAGCGATCGAACATCCTCCACGACTTTGAGCATTCCGAGACAGTCCCCTCGGTGCCAGAATCCCTTGATCCCCGAATCCTCCGACTGGGATATTGGAAACTCTCAAGCAAGACCGAAATCTTCTACGGAATTGGTGAAGTAGACGCTCCCGTGCGCACCCCGTCTCTCCACCAGACCGGTAAAACCGCAGAGAACCAGCCAAACGGACTCGCCAAGGTTTGCTTCGATATTGAGCACAACGGTGGGCTCGCCAATGATCCAAACGAACAGCACCTATACTCTCCATCTGCCCGGTATCGCTGGACACCTTGGTTCCTTCGCAAAATCCCAGTGTTTATTTGGATTATCATCGTCTTTGCCCTCTTCGCCGCTTTCGTCGCCGTTAGCTTTATCAACAACGCCATCGTCAGCGGCTTCCCTCCCAGGCTTCCAACACTCCCATCGACAAGCGCATTCTCCGCCTCCAATTTTGTATACAGCTTTATCCCCGCACTAATCGGCAACGTCCTCTTCCTCGCCTGGCAACCCGTCGACGTATACTTCCGAGCTCTCCAGCCATATGCCGAACTCTCATCCCCCAGCGGCGCATCTGCCGAACGGAGCATCCTACTCTCCTACCCATCCTCTTACCCATTCCAAGTCACCATCCAGGCCATCATCAACCGCCACTTCAAAGTTGCATTTATCTCTCTCATGAGCCTTTTATCCCTCGGCATCCCGATCCTCGCCGGCGGTGTCTTCATCGCCCTCTGGTTCCCCTCTCACGACGAAATCCGCATTGCTGCCTTTTTGCCAGCATTCTACGCTTTGATCGGCTTCTGTGGCTTATATGCCATATCTTTCGTGGCAATCTGGCCCGGTCGTCGTCGCTATCTCCCACACGACATCACCACTTTGGCTGATCTGATGAGCTATCTTTATCAGTCACCTCTCCTGTCCGATAAAATCCTGCGCGAGCCCAGGAGCAAGACTGACCTTGTCACTCGTCTTATTGTTGCTCCGCCCTCCGAGCGTCAGCTGCCTTTGTACGGCTTCGGCATCTATGTCGGTCGTGATGGTAAGGAGCATCTTGGTATCGATCGCTTCCATCGCCCTGGTCGCACTGATATGCTCATTACCACTGGTAATATGAAATAATTTTCCTTGACGACTTTTTGGATAGCATCTTCTGTGATGCTATTATGATTTGCATTTTTATGAGCATATATTGACGATTTTTTCGAAGCGCGCTGAATTATGAACATATGAGAATGATTTTTGAAATGTTTTTGAACGATTTTCGGTTTTGTCTATTGTTATTCTGACAGTTGCATACTCGGCGTTTTTGCATATTTTATATACTTCCGATTTGATTGGTGTTATGTTTTGGTAATACATAGAAGATAATACAATGACAGTCTAGATCTACAGTTTCCCTTTGATTCATCGATCGAGTACACCATTGAGGTCAGACTATACTTAGACAAGGTTGTGTCTCGAACTTGTACGCATGAGAAATGTGAGAACTTGTAAAAAGACACAACAATTAACGAATTTCTTCATGGACCTGACTTTCTGCCCTATGCTGTCGCAATTGCTATGCAATCGGCTTATTCAATGAGATATCCGAGTCAGCCGACGACCTAGCCCTAAAAACCATTCAGCCTCATCTGCGTTGTAGCCATTTGTTGCTTCGCATCGTTCCAGAATGGGAAATTCCTATCCAGGTTGCCTATTTGACAAAATGGCGTCGTTTCACAGAAGGATAAGCCCAATCTCCACCCAATTGTTGTATGTCAACAATGAAGGCCCCCAACATTTCGGTGGGAATCGGGTCACGTGTGGATCTACAATGTCATCTCCGCACGGATTTGCTTCTTCACGCGAACAGCAGGACAACCCCTCAGATACTGTGCTTTGAGTTACCTTGCCCTCGCGGAAGAAAACCATACCCAATTACCCTCTCCATTCAAACTTCCAACCCCCGATCTTTCGCCATTCATCCTTTTCCAACCCATCCAGCTCAGCCTCGGATTACCAACAAAACAATCCTCATTCTCACACACCGCGCATAGCAATGGTCTCACTATTCGGCTGGGGCTCAAGCCCAACTCCAACCCCTGAGACGAGCCAACCAAAACCTCCTCAAGAAAAGCCAACACCCGATGAATCCGCAACCCCAGCACCAACACAAACACAATTAGCGCAACCACCCTCGCCGCAAACAAACACAAACCTCAAACTCCTCTTCGGAGGAATGACCTTCTTCGCGCTGTCGGTATTAGTCACACGTCGCGCCTTCCATAAGAAACGCATCTCCTGCATCCCACCATTCTACACAAGCTCGACGTACCACCAACCGCACTCGAACTCGGCAGGCGATGCATTCGAGGCTCTGAATCTGGCGACTCTCAATGTGATCTCGTTTGGACTGATGGCCGGCGGCGCGGTCGGATATGCGTTGAATATTAATGGGCTCGAGGATATGCGGAGATTCGTGCGCAATGGGTTGCAGGGTGGTAGTGATACGCCTGTGAAGAGTGATGAGGAACTTGAGACGGAGGTCACGGAGTGGGTTACTAAGATCCTGGGTGATAAGTTTGAGAAGCAGTTGGAGAAGGAGAAGATGAAGAAGGCGTTCCGGGAAGAAAAGGAAAGTCAGGGTACTAAAGAGAGTAACTAATTCTAGACTTGATGCTTAAAAACTTGCACACACACCACTCCCTACACTCTACTCATGATTTGATACCAATTGTACATTACATATATGCATTTACTGGGCATGGATTACCGGTTACAATGGAATGACACCCGAAACGGGTGCGAGCAAGTGTAGTTGTACAAGTTCGTTAAGTCGTAATCTTACATGGGATCGGCCATTTTCGTGGCTTAAAAAAGTTCTTCGTCGCGTATCCTCCTCCACCCC
>HG814300.1:0-15890 GCA_000576735.1 Penicillium fuscoglaucum FM041 | reverse complement strand
CCCCCTCTCCTCACTCTCACTTCATTCCCCCCTCACTTCCACCCCCGCACATGCAACCGTCCTGAATTGATCAGGAACGGTCCATGTCCTCGTAGCGCTGGCGCGCGGCGTCCTTGGTCTTCTCCAGGAACTCGTCGTAACGGCCCCTGGTGTTGCGCCCAGCTTCCTCCGTAGCCTCGCCCAAGCGACTTCCTTGGGCGCCCAGGCCCACCCCCTGGGCATAGATTTCAGTGGGAATCGGCTCGGTCACGCCGGTTCCCTGAGCGCCGAGGCCAGACCCTTCGGTCCAGCCCATCTTGCTGAGAAGGGAGGCTCCGATCGAGGTAGTCTTCACGGGAGTCTCATCCTCTTCTTCTTCTGGTTCGGGGGCCCTCTGGCGGGCAGTGGCATCACCACTTCCGAACGCCTGGCGACGCTCCTTTGCGCGGTCTCGGTATTCTGGGGCCTCCAGAGCCTTGGGGACTGCTGTGGCCTCCTGCACGATGTCCTGCGCGATACCCGCCTGCTTAAGCTGGTCCACGGCCCACTTCACTGCTTCTTCATCTTTCAGCTCGTTCTGATGGTACTCACTGGTCCGGTCGTGTGCGTGGAGCTCTTCCGTGGTATCAAACTTGCTGAAGCACAACAAGCACCAGTTCCGCTTTTGGTCAGCAAAGGATCGGGGTGATGGCGGAATCCAATATCGCTCCTCAATCTCGTCGCGATAGCCGTCCTTGCTGCCTTCGTAATTGGGGGTTGGCATGGGAATGATACCATAAATAACCAACCAGCACATGCCAAGGATTCTCAAGTTGACATCCTTCAGGTTTTCCCGGTGGATATCACTAGCGTACTCGTGGTATCTGAGATGTCCCTCATCAACAAGATCTTGCATGCACAAGAGGCAGCGAAGCTTGTCCCAGTCTGCAAATGATGGAGCAGGTGGAGCAACCGAGTCGGTCACCGGGGCAGCAGAGTCAGTGGTCGGAGCTGCTGAGTTCGAGCTCTCTGCGGGGTTTCCAGCATCATCTCTGTTGATCCCGTGCAGCTCAGCGTGGCGGTCACTCCAGAGTTGGAGCTGGGGAGGCATTACAAGCTTCTTGGTACTCGCACTGGTTGTGGCATCGACCTTTCTCTTTTTTCCCTTATCGGAGTCCTTTGTACCCTTGGCTTGACCGTCTCCATGGTTGGAAGTTGTCTTGGTGGCTTTCTGCTCCTGTGCGGCATCGTCTTCTGCTGTCGACAGCACCAGTTCTGTCACGTATGCTTCATCATCCCAGTACATCAACTTCAGGGAGGGGTTGCTAGACGGGCTGAACGTGTAGTAGCTAGCACCGGATGGAGCGTTCATGACAGGAACAAACACTCCGCCGTGAATGTAGGTGACCAACACCGGCTTGGAGGAAATGGTAAATTTCTCAAAAGAGTTGAGTCGCATCATTGCATCTTGTGCATCCTAAAATGTCAAAGATTAGGGGGAGAGAAAAGGGCAAGGGGATGAATACAACAAGCGTACCTTAATTCCTGCGAATTCTGCGAATCCGTAACGCCAGCTTGCGTTGGTTTTGCGATCACGCACAAGTAGCACGCGGCGCAGAGAGCCTTCACGGGCCCCCAGGTTGCTGTCACCAGTGGTCGAGGCTACCTTTGATCCCTTCTTTTGATTATCAGGGGCACTGTCATTGTTGCCAGAGGGCCGATACAATTTGGAAACTCCTTTTGCAAGAAGCTCCTCTGTGACAGATGCCTCCAGGCCACGGATCAGGAGGAACTGGGAAGGCTGAGTCTCAGGAGCGACATCATTGTCACCATCGTTAGCTATCTTGGGAGCCGGAACTCCAGGGAGGGCAGAAGGATCCATGTCTGCTTGGATGGTCTAATGTTAGAAGGAGAGTTGAGTGAAGTAGAGTTGTGGATGGTGGCGGGTTTGTACGTACCGGGTCGTGGGTCACTGCACTTGAAACAATGTGTACGTGTGGAAAAGTTGAGAACGAGACACTGATTTTGTAAGCGCAGAACAATACCCGGGTGCCCAGGTGGGTAACTGGGTACCCCTCCGATCTGGGAAAGCAGGCTGCCTGGGGCCACCGCGTTGACTTACCTTCCTGCAGTTCCAGTCACTTGCACGAGGGCGGTCTTCTCTCTCGCGGCTGTAAGCGATGCGCACTTTCGTACTTCGGTCGTTGGTAGGACCATAAAAGAAAATGTAAGGGTAGTTCCGTTCGACGAATTCGCGTGATGCGTCAATGGTGTGGAATCGCAGGAACCCTAGTCGCCGCGACACCTCTGTTGGACGCAAGATCAGGTTAAAACGATGCACACACTTCAAGGGGTCTTCTCCTTTCACATACTCGTCTGTCGGTCACGAATAACCCTAATTTTATCCAGGCCGTCGATGTGATAAGCATTTCGGAGTTCAGCTGCAATCTGTTCATGAATAAATGAGGGCATTGTCAGCCTTTGTACTCAATAAGGCAAATATTCGGATGCCAATCTTGATAACTCACATGTTCTTCTGTCATGTCCGCCGGAAGTCCATCCATCATCACTTCTCGGCTCACCTCCCCCATATGGGGCTGACCTCGACGAGGGCTGCGACTTCGGCTTGGATTGCCGCTCGCGCTTCGATAACCCTCACGGTCACGGTCTCTGTATGCGTGTCTACCCCTATGAGGAGATGAGCGCGAGTTTCGACGGCGATAATCATCGCGATCATGGCTTCTGTAGCCTTGTCCAGATTCTCGGTCTCGGGAGTACTCGAGTCTGCTATCGGCTGCGAGTCTTCGAGGCGAGCGTGCGCGATCTTTATTCACCGATTCAAATGACAATCAAGTTAGCCACAATTCCATCAATTGGAGAAATTGGTCCTGCGACGAAGGCGTGTATAGTCTTATACACCATTGACGTGCGGGGAGATGCTTACCAGGCGAGCGAGATCGCTCACGATCATCATACATGCGACCATCGCGATCATTTCGCGAAGGAAAAGGGCGACGACCCAGTCCCGAGGCAAATTTCTCATTCCGATACGGAGGTGCCATAATGGATGAGCATTTGAAAATCAATGAACACAACAAGATGGATGAGTGAAACTTGGAAGTGTCATACCTCACCTCCTCACCTGAGACCTGGAAGGTCCTGGACGGGTGAAAGCTACGATAACGATAAGGGATCTACACTGAATCTCCGGGTCTTTATTCACCCGAATCCCGAAAATCCTTCCCCAGCATGACGGAGAATTCAGAAGGTTGCTTCGGATAAAGTATAATCCGCCTACCCACCACTGAAAAGAACAGATACTACATACACTTGATCTAAGCCAATAGGCAAAGAGAGGTGACGAAGAAAGAAAAGAAAATGAATCAATCGGATGAATCCCACCTGTATATACCTTTGTATGCAAGACTTTGCTATCCTTTAAGAGATATCATTTTGCAACTATATACCTGTGGCCCCCCTCAACTCAGTCACATCATTGTACTCCGTACTCCGTACATACATACCCATTATTATCCAGGTGGAGACGATCCACATCGTGTGACTTCTGATTCAACAGATATAAGCTGTATTCCAAAGTACGGCTCACCCTTAGTGATCTCGGCCCGACATATCAATAGAGGGTCATGATTGATTGGATCTGCCCCGCGGTGGGATAAACATGAACGATTGACCATGCTCCAAGTGTCCTTGCCAGCACAGCTTTCACTGAAAATAACATATTATATAGGAAATACTCCAGAATACTAAACTCTTTCTTATTTCCTCTCAGAGTTTCTTGATTTCCTACTCTCCTCTCTCAATTGCCATACCTGTCATGGCTACCCCAGCAAACTCCAACCACCGTGCCTGGTGGAAAGAAAGCTCCGTGTACCAAATCTGGCCTGCATCCTTCAAGGATTCCAATGATGATGGTGTTGGTGATATCCCCGGTATTATCTCCGAGTTGGATTACATCAAGAACCTGGCCGTGGATATCGTCTGGCTGTGTCCATCGTACAAATCCCCGCAGGTGGACATGGGCTATGATATTTCCGACTACTACAGCATCGCCGATGAGTATGGCACAGTTGAAGATGTCGAGAAGTTGATTGCCGGCTGCCACGAGCGGGGTATGAAACTCCTTATGGATTTAGTCGTCAACCACACCAGCGATCAGCATGAATGGTTCAAACAGTCGCGCAGCTCCAAGGATAACGAGTACCGGAACTGGTATGTTTGGAAGCCCGCCACGTATGATGAACAGGGCAACCGCCAGCCTCCAAACAACTGGGTTTCGCATTTCCAGGGTATGTATTTTAATATTCCCCTACGTTCATTAAATCCATCTAACCTAAATTTTACTACAGGAAGTGTCTGGGAATGGGATGAACTGACCCAGGAATACTACCTGCACCTCTATGCAGTTGAGCAACCTGACCTCAACTGGGAACACCCACCCGTCCGCAAGGCTGTGCATGATATCATGCGATTCTGGCTTGACAAGGGCTGCGATGGATTCCGCATGGACGTAATCAACTTCATTAGCAAGGAGCAGAGTTTCCCGGATGGACCCATCAAGGACCCCCGGACTCCCTGGCAATGGGGCGACAAGTGGTACGCCAACGGCCCGCGCTTGCATGAGTACCTCGCAGATCTTGGCAAGATTCTCAAGGAGTACAATGCATTCAGCGTTGGTGAGATGCCGTTCGTCACTGATGAGAAAGAGGTGCTTCGTGCGGTGCAATTCGATCGCAATGAGCTCAACATGATCTTCAATTTCGAACATGTTGACATTGACCATGGCAAATATGATAAGTTTGAACCTGGTAGCTGGAAACTCACTGATTTGAAGGACTTCTTTGAACGTTGGCAGACTTTCATGTATGACAATGATGGGTGGAATGCGCTCTACTGGGAGAATCATGATCAGCCGCGATCTATTGATCGTTACACAAACGCTAGTGAAGAGTATCGACTGGTTGCGTCTAAGATGCTGGCTACTGCGCTGGCATTGCAGGCCGGTACTCCGTTTGTTTACCAGGGACAAGAGCTGGGGACCAGGAATGTGCCTAAGTCATGGGGCATTGAAGAATACAAAGACATTGATTGTCTGAACCACTGGAAAAGGTAATTACACTATCCTGGAAGGACTTGTGGATGTTTGCTAACTATAGATATTCTACAGAATCCCAAAGGGCGACACCGCTGCCCAAGCAATCGCTCTCCAAGAATATCAGAAGAAGTCACGCGACAATGGACGCACTCCGGTCCAGTGGTCAGCTGCTGAGAATGCCGGTTTCACCGGTCCTGGTGTCAAGCCCTGGATGTCTGTGAACACTGATTATGTGCGGATCAATGCCGAAGCTGAAGTCAAGGATCCCAACTCAACATACCATTACTGGGCAACTGTCTTGAAATTGCGCAAGCAGTATCTTGATATCTTTGTGTATGGTGATTTCACACTTCTAGACAAACCAAACCAGGAGGTCTTTGCATACACTCGCCAGTATGAAGATCAAAAAGCCTTGGTTGTGTGTCACTGGACAGAGAAGACTCTAGAGTGGGATGCGGCCGGCAACGGTATCACTAGCATCAAGAAGGTCTTGCTTAACACTTATGAAGGTGTTGAGGAGGCTTCCCAGCGGTTCTCTGGTGGAAAATGGACACTTCGACCTTATGAGGCTGTTGTGTTACTCCTGTGACGTGAGATATATATATGAGATCTGAGATTGATCACAAGCCACTTCCTTCATACACTGTACCTAAATTGTTTCCTACAATGAAGAGACCTGAACACAACTACAAGCAATATATCCCGAGTCATAGAATCAACACAAACCCCAAGTATTTAAAGCTGTCAACTCCTCCCTTGGTGCTCTCCGCAGATCGGTGCGCGCTCTTATCCGATCCCCGCAGCAGATAAGCATCGAGGGGGACCGACAATCACAAACTCCAACAACATTCAACCTTTAAAAGAACGCAATCTACTCGAATAATTGATCCTCCCAAATCCGAATCCGAATCCAAAACAAAATGAGTTCCTCAGAACCAACCCCGCTCCCCGCGCACCTCGACCCAAAAACCTACCCACGCACCCACCATGACGCAACACAAAACATCCACATAACCCTAACCTACGAAACCCTCGACGCAAACACATATTTATCACAAACCGCCTCACCCGCAGCAGGCGCCAACATCCTCTTCCTCGGCACAACGCGCGATACTTTCGAAGGCCGCTCCGTCTCGCAGCTCAGCTACACGGCCTACCCGCCTCTGACGCTGAAGACGCTAGCGGGGATCGCCGAGGACGCTGTCAAGACGCATAAGCTTGAGGGCGTGAGTATTGCGCACAGACTCGGCACTGTACCGATTGGAGAGGCTTCTATTGCTATTGCTGTTAGTGCGGGACATCGGGGGGCTGCGTGGAGGGCTGGTGAGGAGGTGCTTGAGACTTGTAAGGAGAAGGCGGAGATTTGGAAGAGGGAGGAGTTTGTTGATGGGGGGATGGAGTGGAGGGCTAATGCGGATCGGGATGCTGAGGGGAGGGTTTTGGGGTCTGAGGGTGTTTAGGTTGAGGGTTTATGAATGGTGAACTTGGTTGGTTGGTTGTTTTCTTGCGAGTGGATTGGGGATAATACTGATGGCTTCTTTTACAGATGTTGCCCGAACAAAATTGGTTCATTGGTTCCCTGGGTCTTTGTGTTTGTTTGTTTCGACAAAGTTTGACCGGACACACCGAGTATATGAGAGCATGAGAACAAAAGGCAGGAGCATTCGGAGCACGGTTCCGGCGTGAGTAGGGTATTCAGTTATTCGAATGACTATATTGTACAATTTCCTTACATACACCTAGCGCAAGACTCTTACTCGGTCTTGAGTGGCCTTCCCTCTCTCTTCCAGTCATTGATGTGCTCCAGGATCACCTTGGATGCAGACTCGGGGGTATCCTGGCGGCCGATACACTCAACGAAGTCGTTGTCGGGGTCTATGGTAAACTGTTAGCACACTGAAAGTAGATGCCTAGGTTGTAATGTCTTATCAACTCACCCATCAGGTAGAAGTAGATACTGTGATCCACGAGGTAGTCCTCGCCGGGCTTGACATCCTTAGGAGTACTGAAGTACACACGGTACTGCTTGCAGACGTTCTTGACCTGCTCGTATGTGCCAGTCAAGCCGACAATGCCGGTGTGGAACTCCTTCAGGTACTCGCGCAGCACCTCGGGCGTATCACGGACGGGATCGCAAGTAATGAAAACGGGCATGAAGAGCTTCTTGTCTCCGGTAGCGGCATTGACCTTATCGATGATCTCGGCCATCTTGTCCAGCTCATCGGGGCAGATATCGGGGCAGTGAGTGAAGCCGAAGTAGACCTGGAAAAATAAAGCGAGATTGTGTCAGCGAATACCGTTCCAGTATATCAAATCCATTGATCCTCTGCTGCTCCGTTGTCCGGGGTAACTCACGAAGCTGTATTTGCCCTTCAGGTCCTCTGCCGTAAACTCGTTCCCATCAAGATCCTTCAAGACGAACGGACCGCCAACCTTCGGCTTGCCAACACCCTTGCTCATCTCCGTCATGCGCTTGCGCTCAAGACGGGCCTTCTCAACGCGGAAGTACAGCATCATACCGGCACCGGTCAGGACGAAGAGCAGTGCGGCCTTCCACGAGAATGGGCCGGTCGAGTTGCGCTGGCGCATCTGGCCCATTGTCTTGGGGCCTGCTCGGAAGGCGGAGGTTGAAAAGTTGTTCTGTGTGGGGATCACGGTGCGCATGCTTTGGTTGCATCGTGGGCGCTGTGCTTGGGTGTAGGCTCGGCATTGTGATGCGGTGTTGTTTCGGAGGAGAGGGAGGATGCGTTGTGTTGGGGCGGATTCAATGGCGATATTGCGGGTGGCTCGGGTTAAGAGCCCACTTGCCAATCTCATGGGAGAAGTCATTTTGATTGTTGCGCAGCTGTGGTTGGGGAGATCTCGAAAGGAAGGTTGATTATCAATTGGCAACTCCGGGCGGAATTCGAGAATCTCCAGATCGACACCTCAATTAAGTTTAGGGTGTCTGCCTCAGGCGCCAATCATACATTTTGCTTCTTGTACATATTTGCTCTCTTCGATTTTAGATACAGTACACGAGGACTTTGTTTCTTAGAAAACACCCGCACTCTACACTTGGTCGCAAAGTTCTCCAACACACCAATCAACAAAGATATAAGTTGTACATGCATACAACGCCAAGTTATTCTGCCTTTCAGAATCGCCTCGAGGTCACATAAAAGACCCACTATAAAGCAATGGAACTGCAAAAGCAAAAGACAAAGAGACAACGACAGTTGCATGATTCGAATGCGCCCGCGAACAGAATTGATAAACGAAGCTTGATCTCAAGAAATGTGTGATCTTAAGAAAGATGCCAAGAAAGTTCTAGTCAATCGCCTCAGACCACTGACAAACTGCCGTATGGAAAGATTGGCGAGGAATGGCATGAAATACCAAGGACTCGAGGTCCAGAAGGAGTATCTGAGTTAGAGCACGTCCGAGACTCCCATTTGTGGATGATATTGCGTTCAAGAGATATGCCGAGGTTTGGTGCAGGCTTGTAGTAGTTCTGAGGTGCAACTTGACAGTCAATTTGTAAGGAACAAAAGACGGAACAAAATCTTGGAGCTGGTTTCTAAATCTTCTCTCAAAATAGTAACAAGTTATATTTGGAAAGGATGTTTTGTACGAGTTGTGCGTTTCCCGTGCTTTACGACTGATCATTTCAAGAGACATGCAAGGACATCTAATAAGACACTTGAAAAGAGATTTAAAAAACGAATTGAAGTAGTATTTTAATAATTGTAACGTTTCAAACATGACATCAAACCAACCGGGTTCACTGAAACAAGCCAAAGGCTAGTAGGAAACCCCAACAAAGAAATAAACTCTATAGAAAGAGAAAAGGATAATTAATAACTGTTAACAAGTTATTCAACCATTCATCTATACCACATAAAATAGAGATCCCATCAAGCCAGTGCGACTCTGTACAACAGGCTCTTAAATGGCATCGGGGAAAGTGTGAGGGTTCTTAAGAGTCTTGGGGGTAGTGCGGGTATTGGGGCCGATGAGGTGGTCAAAGGCGGGTGAGTGCTCGACACGAGGGCTGAGGTCCTTCAGGTCCCACAAGTAACCGAGGGTCTTGAGCACGGAGGTAGCACTGTACGGGGCAGACTCGCCGGTGACGGGGTCAGTACCGTAGCCCTCAACGTGACCCTTGGGGGTGTAAGGAGAGAGCAACCAGGTGGGGATACGACCACCGAGACGGTCGAAGCTGAAAGTGTAGGAGCTGCCATCATGTGCGGTCTCGGTGTAGGTCTTGTTGTCGGGGCGGACGGCAAGAGGGGGAGCGACGTGGTCGAAGAATCCACCGGTCTCGTCGAAGGTGACAAGGAAGAGGGTCTTCTCCCATTGGGGGCCAGTGCGGACGGCATCGTAGATCTGCTTCAGGAAAACCTCACCGAAGGAGACGTTGCCGGCGGGGTGCATGGAGTTGGTGTTCAGGCCGCAGCAGGAGGGGTTAATGTAGGACAGCTGGGGGAGAAGGCCCAGGTAGGCGTCCTGGTAGAAGTTCGCGGCCGGGACGACGTTGCTCTTGGCGTTTTTGGCGGTCCAGTCGAAGAACATGGAATCGGGAAGGAAGGCACCGTTGGTGCCGTCGTAGTTGAGCCACGAGATGCCCTTCTCGGAGGCAGCCTCGAAGATGCTGGTGGTCGGGATGGCGGAGGTATCGAAGTCCTCGTCGTTCTTGCCGTGGCCATCGGTGACACCAGCGACCGCACAGAGGCGGTTGGGGTTGGTGGGCTGGTTGATGGTCAGTTTGATATCTTTGGCTGGTTTGCAACATGGATAGTACTTACACCAGGGACACAGGAGTGCCAGTTGTTGAAGGTAGTGAACTCGTCAACCATCTCAACGATAGTGGGGATTTGACTCTCAGAGTAGTATCCCATGACCTCGTCAGTTGCGCGCTCAGCAGAGATCTTGGGGTGCTGAAGAATTTGGCGGTTGACAAAGCCCGACAGGTTGGGAGTCAAAGTGCCATTGGCAATGGCTTCATTGCTAGGGCTATATTGACCATAGAGCTCGAAGTTGGTACCAGTGAGCGAGTGGTCGGGGTCATTGAGAACCGAGTCGTAGTTCTTAGACTGGGTGGACCACTTCTTGCTGTTGGGGTTGGTGATATCCTCCAGGTTGTAGAAAGGACCATTGTTGACAACGTTGTCCAAACCCTGCTTCTTCACACCACCCAGGATGTTGTCGAATCCACGGTTTTCCAAGAGAACCCAGACAACGTTCTCGATCTTGCCCTTCAGGTTGGCAATAGACTCCTTTGAGCCAGACTTGTAGCCGAAGGGTGTGTTTCCATTGCCCTTCTCCACGGCCGCAGCCAGGGCACTGCCGGACAGGCCGATCAAGGAAATGAGAGCGGTGGTCTTCATTGTGCCTGTAGATGGTGTGGTAGAGAGAGTTGGACTGAGGTGAATACGAAAATCATTTCCTCGGTCGTTGGACGACTTTTATATCTCTCCTACATGCATGATATGTGCATTAGTAGAGATAATGGTGTTGGAGGAATATACAGGCGGAAATTAGGCTCCATAGCAAATGAAAAGCGGCCATTCCTGCCACATGTTCGGTCTGTGAGCTTCCAACCGCCGATCAACGACATATCGATGGTACGCGAGCACGCCTTGGAAAAGCCGTGTGGGTGGGGGTGGAGTTAGGATAGTTCGGATGTTACCGGACTGATTGTATTAGAGCACCATTTGTCAATTCCCGTGTAGAGATTGGATGGAATGACATTTGGAAGATTCCTGGGAAAGCATGGCCCAGGTGGAAGTATAGGTGGGGTCTCATAGAATCCACTTTGGCTGAGCTTCCATGGTTAGCCCCACAGGTACACCAATCAAATCATCCACCAACGGGCTTTAATATGTGCCAAGTCACCAATCACGCTTCGTTCCTTTCGCATGCCGAGGGGTGTGAAGACCATGTGGTTCCCATATCCCACGTTCACGCTATCCTTTGAAGTACAACATAATCTTGGAGGAGCCTGAGTCGGCTACATTCCGCACCTTAAACGGGAAATTGACGGGAAAACGCGACAAATGATAAATGCACGTGGCTAAATAAGAGTAGAATAACGATGGTCCAAATTAGAAGGTGATAGGAGTGGTCTGGGTAATACTTTTGAAACAAGTCTAATCTTTACCTGCATGTGGAAAAAGCCCCCGAGTAGCGAAGTACTCGTCCAACCCCGCCTTAGCAGAGGGGCCTTCAAAAATGCCCGCAATATACTGGTCAGGTCGGAGCAAGTAAACGGCATTCTTGACTAGGCCGACTTTGCCGTATTGATCGTGCCAGTGGAATGTAAAAACCTTCGCATTCATCTCCCGGGCCCACTTCTCAAGTTCCGGCACAGACTCCCCGTAGATATGGAGCTGCCAACAAACTTCTCGTAGAGTAGAAAAATTGTCCACCTCGTTGATTTCAACCCATGGAGGACGGTCGCCAGGCTGCACGGTCCCTTCGCCAATACGAGAAAGACTACTGCCCCTGTAATTGCAAACGAGTTGAGAAGCGCCCCGGAAGATTTTGGTCCGGGCAAAATCGAATTTTAACAGCAGTGGCACAAGGTATGGAATCAGCCAATTTCGAAGAATGTGTGGGAAGAATCCTTTCGATGTAAGCGTCGCAAAACCCATGTCAGTCGACTTGACTATCATCATGGCGAATGCACGGCGTTCAGACTCATATGAATCTAATAGTTGGTATTTGGCTTCTTCGGTCATATTTGTTTTGAGAACCGTTGCTAGCTTCCACGCCAAGTTGACCGAGTCCATGATGCCGGTATTCATACCCTGTCCGCCGACTGGGCTGTGGATGTGAGCCGCATCCCCAACAAGGAACGCGCGATTGCTGCGGAATTTGTCGGCCACACGGTGGTGACAGCGGTAGGTGGAGAACCAGTTAACATTTGTGATGTCGATATCCATCCCTTGCACGATTTGGGGTCTAATGTCATCGAATGTGATCTGATGCTCAGGCTCTGGTGATTCACCATTGTCATCGTCGTCGTTATCTGGGATTGTGATACCAACCAATCGTGCATGGCCTGTGTTGTTGTACGGCAATACCAGGGTGAAAGTATCGTTCGCGAACGCCACGTGCCCTTCTCCGTTGAAGTGCTTGTCGCTTTTGCCTTCGACATCGGCGATGTAGAACAGCGGTTTGTACGTTTCGCCCTCGAATTTGGCACCAATCCCGTGGCGAACAGCTGAATGTGCCCCATCACACCCAACTATGTATGACGCCTCGTGTGTGGTTGAGCTCTGGTCACTCTCGCGGAACAGGGTAGCAGTTATGCTTGACCCGTGGTCCACAAAGCCTTGCAACTTTGATCCTCGTGCGACATGGATACCGACGTCATTCAGTCGCTTTTCGAGCATTCTTTCGTGATCGTCTTGCGGTATATTTAGCATGAACGGGTACGGAGTCAACTCGCGTCCAAAGTCTCGCAGCGAAATGTGTGCTTTGTGCTCCGCCTCAACCCAAAGATTTGACGCCGGCAGCTTGAACCCGAGTGCTAGCAAGTCTTCGGTCAACCCAAGTTGTCTATACAGCTCCACTATGCGTGCATGAACAACTATAGCTCGTGAGCTTTTCGCCGGACCGGCTGCCTGGTCAAAAATGTGGACATTGACACCTTGGTGGTGAAGCCACAGAGCAAGGACAAGGCCTGTTGGGCCTGCACCGACAATAAGAACATCCGTTTTGGGTCTCATCTTTGGAACGCTGTTCAGATTGAGGGTATACTTGTTGAACTAATGTATCAAGGGAATGATCGTGATCAAAAGACGATGGTAGGAAATTGGTGGTCATATCCAAAATCAGCATCGAACGGAAGTGACTTTAAATAAAAATTTGACTATGCATGTACCATCACTCAGTATAGAAGCGTACTCCAAAAGATTGTTGATCATCGCTGCTCGGTTGTTTAGTTGCCGACTCCGACCGAGAATTGGGGACGGCATCGGAGCGTCGCGTGCCGATCAGCACGAGGCTCTCCAAAAATGTTGGGGTACACTGGATTTCGAACATGATAATTGCGACCAGACCCCTTTATTCGCCACAAAGGGTGGGTGAGTTGATTTTGAGTCACAGCATCGGGAATCATGCTCAGGTCACGACAAGTACGTTGCATCGTCTGTAAAAGATCCTTGGAAGTTACTCAGAAGATTGTCCCATTCATTCCAATCCTGCGGGCTATCACCAAGCAGGAAACCGAAGTTGTCGGCCTCCAACCCAAATTGTGAACTAGAACGGTCGTGCCTGGATTGATCTTGTAGCCCAGCACCATGCTCACCAGTTGGGAAGATTTCATCTTCCTGTTGTGTGGTAGGAATTCCTCCCGCACTCGCTAGCAAAGATGCAACGATGGTTGGACACGGTGTTGGTGTGCGGTGATTGAGGTTACACTCTTCGATGTACGTCCGCCAGGCCTTGACAATTAAATTTTGAATAGCCATGTGAAGAGGCGTTGGACCGTTCTTGCTGATTGTCTTGATATGCCCAGAATACACATTTCCAATCAATTGCCAGACTTTGCTCTTCTCTTCGGAATCAGTCCGGTGCCGCATTTCCGAGAGCATGAATATTATGGCGTCCCACGGCATGTGATTCACCATGTGCCACAAGTATTTTTGTACAACTGGGTTGTTTTGGGCGTAGTCAGCATACTCTGTCATCTTAAGGCAATTCTCGAAGATGACGTTTTTTTCTGCTTGTGAGATGCGAGTATTAGGGTCCTGGTATTGACGAGGATGGTGTGCCATCAGCCGGGTGTAGTATATAGCCGAACGTGCCATCATTGTCGTTGCCATATGTAGCGGGATGGATTTATCACAGTGCCGGAGGAACCTATCTTCCAGGTGTGCTTCAAGTTCATCGATAGACTTGTCCTTGTCCTTCAAGGACATCGATGACGATGATAAGAAGGCCCATGGCCCAGTATTAGAACTCTCAACCTGGTTTGAGACACGATGGAGCCATTTTCCAAATGCACTCCGAGCCAGAACAAACATCATTTCTGTCAGTCCTGGCTTCTCGTAGGCTGGCTCGGTCATGCGAGGATCGAGGTCGCTATCATTTGCGTTCATTGGCGGTTTAACATCAATTGTGGTTGGAAGTGGTGTTGATGCTACACCACAGAACTGTGCAGATGTAGCATCTATGATCATGAGCTGGAACCAGATGCGACGGCGCATCTCAGTTTCGAATATTGAAAGTCCGTGTGCAGACCCGTCACGGTGAATCCCGATTCGTTGCGCGATTCTTACTGCAATACCACATAAGGTCCAGATAGTATGGGGATCAGAGAACGAACGCATGCAGAGCTATCGAAACATTGTTAAAGGGCGGGAGATCTCGTCGAAGGAAGGTGAACGCACTAGGTAGAGCATAAACGCTTGTAGGACCACGGAGCTTGATGTACGAAGAAGCGACGCATTCTTGAAAGCGAGTTGGGCTCCTCGTCTGCACTTTGATAGGAGGGCTTTCTTGCTTTCTCCAAATGACTTTTCAACATCTTCTGCTTGCGAGGAAACCAATGCTATGCAATATATTGCAAACATCAATGCTTCGATCTCTCGACTTACTTTTCCCAGATCACTCATGGCGTCTAGAATTTGTTGTTGCACAGTTGGAGCATGTATAATTTTGGTCAGCGGGTTCACATTCTCCAGAAATGCCTGCCATAACTTGAAGATGTTCAGGGGACTCGGGTGGAGCTCCGTAAGAATGTCTCTAGTTGCAGATGTCGAGAGTATTGCATACTCGTCGCTCACATCGTTAGCAAAGTTATCGGTATCATTGTCTGGTCCATCGCCCAATACGTCTGCAGCATTTGGGAGCTAGCAAAGTTGGTCAGAATTGACACCATACGGAAGTCAGAAAACACCAACCTCATTGCTAACGCTCGTCCAAAGATTACTGAAGTACAAGTCAGAATTCTGATATTAGGTGAAATGCAGCGCAAGCAACTCACTTGTCGAGATAGATGGAGTTGCCATCTTTCATGATCATCCTCCCAGATCCACTTTTCCCTGTCTCCGTCCATTGATCTCCCTTGGCAGGGCGATGATGCTGAATGGCAGAGGGATTTTCGTCGAACCCGGCGCTGCGTCTAACATATTTTCCGCGTTCTTGAGACACACTCCCATTTGTTTCTCGATCCCTTTTGCGACGAGGCGGTGGTGGGGCACGGTAGATGCACTCCACATTCGCCTTTGCGCAATTTGAACAGGGGGTAGAGGGGTCTTGCCTATCGCATTTAACCTTCCGGTTGTGACAGATCACGCATGCAAACGATGCGGATTGTTTTGATGGCGAGTCCGTTGCCCGCCCGCCATTTAAGGGGCCATTTAGACTAGCCATCGCAGCATCACACTCTTTGGAAAGCCACCTAGATAGGCATGAGTGAATTGGTATATTTACTTGAGCAATTTGACCTTTGGTGGCATTAAGGAGAGCAAAGGATATGATATGTACGGAGTACGGATCGGAAAGGTCGGGGGCCGTTGGAATTTGGTGCCTTGGATATAAGGCACTAAGTCCGACATCACCGCAATCTCAGACCACAGTTGCGGGTGGACCCCCTAGGCGAGCTGAGGGTAAACCCATGCCTTAGGCATCAATTTCTAGGGGTTTGGTACTGTTAGGTATTTTATTAGTGTATTAATAAGTGGTATGTCATCTGTATAGTAAGATAGGCAGGGATACATTCTAAGGGATTTACTAGTAAATTACTAGTAAGGAATCAAGGGGTTTATACATTCCGTAGGATTCATGTAAAGAATACTAGTTGTCAGGCTAGTCCTGTTGGTCAGGA
>HG814299.1:0-83189 GCA_000576735.1 Penicillium fuscoglaucum FM041 | reverse complement strand
ACCCCAGCCCGCGAGCAACCACTCATGGAGAAAAAAGGACTGATCCTGGCATGGGTATGCTTCAAAGCTCGGCATATCTCCTACCACAGCGGCCAGTTCAAGATCCCAAATCCAGCGCAGCATGGCCTCGGATGATTCTACCCCAATCACTGGCGGTGCTGCATAATCGGCCAGTTGCTGACATTGCGCCCGTGACAGCTGTTCGTAGGCTCGAGTCCAACCCGTGCGAATAAACAGGATATCTCCCGGTCGGAATGTGGTCTTCTGACTAACAGCTACCTCTTGGAGGACCGAGGCCGGGATTGACTGGGTTTCAAAGCAATTCACTTCCTTCCCGTTCGCCGCTGCCCAGCCTGCATGGTCCAAGAGAACGCCTCGTCCAACAATCCCGCCGTTTTCGACCCATACTGAAGGAGGATCAGTGAAAATCGGAATCCTCAAAAGCCGAGGGAATTACCGTGAATGCCGTTTCGAGTGGAATTCTCGATATCCTCCTGGGTACACCCATTGAAGTAAGTTCCTTGTTTTGATCCATAATGTCTGAAGCCATCCCATTGGCTACTACTCTGTGTATTAAAAACCAAGATATCATCGTTGACTGCTCGGGGAGCCTTGTTCTTGATAATGTGCTCAAAAGCAGATCGTCCAAAGCAGGGGGTCGCCATGCTATTGAGAGCCCAATCTGTTGAGACACGCATGCCATCCACAATCTCGCGAGCAGCTGCGGCCGTATTCTCCGGCGTCAATAGATTAAGCATACCCATCTGGTCTTGATCCCCAAACATCCCCCAAGCATTCCCTGGAGGTCCATCTTTGTGCAAAGGTAGGGCATCAAATGTAGGTCTCTGGGGCGACATTTGTTACGCAAAGGTTGGAGGTTGGGGAGGAAATATGTAGCTCTTTGGGTCGATTCGAAAACATTCGGAGGATTTAAAGCTCTATGGGTGTAAACTACATATGTAGACTATTTTACCCCGCATATTGCTTCGGCATTGCCATATTACACGACCTCGGGCAAGAGTTAATAACCGGGTACCAACCCATCTAAGGTCACAAGGGTACATAGATGATGGGGGTTCCATGCAGCTGGAACTAGAAGGGATTCAATAGATCAATACCAGGCTGGTCAGTGAAGTTCTTAGGGTATTCTGAAGCTGCGCCCGCAATGAAGTCCGAGTATCGGGTGAGGAGTGAGAAAATGATAGAATGGTAAACTAGAAAAAAATAAGCGAAACAATGTTATATTCACAACCGAGAAAGGATCAATATTGAGAGAAAAATATATTACATTGCATAAAATGGGAGAGAAACTTAGGGTCTGAGAGCTGTAGGAATATATATTCCCCTTGTGAATTTGAAAATTGACGACTTCAACTTTTATTGCAGAGATCCAATCTAAAAATAAATGATAGACACGAAGCTATATTTATATGTACCCCAATGCAACCTAGGAAGGCTACAACATATAAAGTACTAGTACATAATACGTTGTGTACACGTATATATCTTGGAGCACGTGACACGTAGAACCTCACACACGCAGCACACACATTCGGCATTTCTCTCTGTTGCTGTGGTAGCGTTGTTCTCTTTTTTTATTATTCTTTTTTAGTTTTGACTCCCCACATACCCAATTTATAATGGCTGGATATGTGGACCCCCTCCTGAGCCAGTCGCAGATTCCGAATTCAGCCCCCCTAGAAGACGCGGCCGATCGTTTCCTGACGCCTTGTCGTCATCCCCCCGGCAATCGCCACCCCCAGCCGCCACGCCGTGATTGCTTGGCAGAGAGAGAGAGGCCTTTACAGGTCTTTGTGAGGCATGAATTACTCGGTACGGCGATTCAAGATCCTTCAGGGGTTGTTTCGGATGGTACGGAGTAGAAAGGATATGTATCTATTAATTGGAGGAGCCTGTGATGGGTCATAGGGGGACATCTATTGACCAATGTTATGGTGCATTGCGTCGTCGACCCGCAGATTTTTACATGTTCGACGAGTTATGTTGGTCCCAGCAAGGCTCGGATCACAGAGTCCCCAAAAAAAAACATTCACCCCCGTACGGAGTATAGGAATATCCCGTGGATATCGAGATAAAATCAGGATCAAAGGGGAATATCATTCGGTGGTTGGGGGATCCATCTTGCAGCCCCCAAGATGCGTATGCATACGCAGGGGAAAAGTGGTTGGCAATACCTCCGGACTCCAAAAGTATGGCCCTGTCTTGGACGGCTCCATGGTGGATCCAGAAAGGGTGTGGATGACGAACAACAATGGCTGATGCGCTGGGGTTCCACCCTTCTTTCACAGCCCGCATCGCTGCCACCTCCAATCAAAATTCTGCACCAAAAATATCTCCTGGCATCTGGCATCTGGATTCTCTTACTCTCTTCTTTGAATCCTCCACTCTCTTTTAGGTCTATTGTCTTTATAGCTTGGATCTCTAGGGCCTTGCTTTCAACCTACCTGACGAGATCATTGCTGTGTTGTTGTGCCGTTGTGCTGTTGCTATTGAGGCCATTGTACCTGGGATTGCAACTTTCTAACCTTGATCTTTTCTTTTGATCCCTTGATATACCATCCCACCACACTAGACCTCTATTTCCATTTCACCAGAGCCGGAGAGCAAGGGAACCACCCACCATGTCTTTCCCCCCGAGAGGCACATCGCCTCATTCACCCCATTCGGGCAACTCATCCCATTCACCCCAGGCGAGCGAGGCTAGCATGTATGGTCCACGAGAGGTGAGTGACAAGCAGCCCCAAAAAAAAAAAAAAAAAAAAAAAAAAAAAAAAAAAAAAAACAGAGAAGAGAGAAGAGAGAAGAGAGCCATCAAAACAGCAATAGATGCTAATACAGTTTGTTCAGCAGCAAACATACGGCTACGAGGACAAACCTGAGAACATCGATAGCCAGCAGTCTTTGCTATACCGAAACCAACCTAGCCCATTCAACGCTTCCTTCGATGACCCATATGCCTCGACCGATTCCCTCCGTCGTTACACACTACACGATCCCGGAGTCACCATCTTCCCCGATGGTCCATACCAGGAGTCCGTGGGAGGAGTCAACCGTCGCTCGGGTATTCAATCACCCATGTCCGAGACTCCCTCAGAAGCCTGGCAGAACCGACAAGCACCCGGGTCAGGCCTGCGGCGTTATGCTACGCGAAAGATTAAGCTGGTCCAGGGCTCCGTCCTCAGTGTTGACTACCCGGTCCCCAGTGCGATTCAGAACGCGATTCAGAAGGAGTACCGGGAATCGGAGGAGGGTTTCCCGGAAGAATTCACCCATCTGCGTTGTAAGTCTTCACATGAAATATTGGGCATGCGACTGGAGCTAATCGCTTGTAGACACTGCGGCCACTTGTGATCCCGACGAGTTCACCTTGCGCAACGGATACAATCTGCGACCGGCTATGTACAACCGACACACCGAGCTTCTGATTGCCATCACCTATTACAACGAAGATAAAGTTCTGACCGCGCGGACGCTCCACGGTGTCATGCAGAACATTCGGGATATCGTCAATTTGAAAAAATCAGAATTCTGGAACAAGGGTGGTCCGGCCTGGCAAAAGATTGTATGCTCCTTGGTTTTCGATGGTATTGATCCTTGCGACAAAAATACCCTCGATTTGTTGGCCACAGTTGGTATCTACCAAGATGGCATCATGAAGCGCTCCGTCGATGGCCGGGAAACTGTCGCGCACATCGTGAGTTCCCATAGTCCTCTTGATTTGCCTAGGCAGAATCTACCATCCCTCTATCCCGAGGTTGGTTTTTATAGTCGACGAAAATCCACTAACAAGACCTAGTTTGAATACACTACCCAACTCTCCGTCACAGCCAACCAACAATTGATCCGGCCTCAGGGCAACGAGTCGTCAAACCTTCCTCCTGTTCAAATGATTTTCTGCCTGAAGCAGAAGAACAGTAAAAAGATTAACTCCCACCGCTGGCTTTTCAACGGTTTCAGTCGAATCCTTAACCCCGAAGTGGTGATTCTAATCGACGCCGGAACTAAGCCAGGAAAGAAATCACTCCTTGCATTGTGGGAGTCCTTCTACAATGATAAGAACTTGGGTGGATCTTGCGGTGAGATTCATGCAATGTTGGGAAAAGGATGGAAGAACTTGATGAATCCTCTCGTCGCCGCACAAAATTTCGAGTACAAGATATCTAACATTCTTGACAAACCGCTAGAGAGTGCCTTCGGATACGTTAGCGTGTTGCCGGGTGCCTTCTCTGCGTACCGCTATCGCGCTATTATGGGTCGTCCCTTAGAGCAGTACTTCCACGGTGATCATACACTCTCTAAGCAGTTGGGCAAGAAGGGTATTGAGGGCATGAACATCTTCAAAAAGAATATGTTCCTTGCCGAGGACCGTATCTTGTGTTTCGAGCTTGTGGCAAAGGCTGGATTCAAATGGCATCTAACCTACGTGAAGGCGTCCAAGGGCGAGACCGATGTTCCAGAGGGTGCTGCCGAGTTTATCAGTCAACGACGTCGTTGGTTGAACGGTTCATTCGCCGCCAGTTTATATGCAATGATGCATTTCGGGCGGATCTACAAGAGTGGTCACAATATCCTCCGGCTGTTTTTCCTACATATCCAGATGACATACAACTTCATGGGTCTTGTCATGACCTGGTTCTCTCTCGGTATGTCTCGAATCTCATATTCTTTGGTGAATCTTTATACTAACTCATGACTACCTAGCCTCGTTCTGGCTGACTACTACTGTCATCATGGATCTCGTTGGAACTCCTAGTGATTCCAACAAGAACAAGGGATGGCCCTTTGGTAACGAAGCCTCGCCAATCGTGAATAACTTCCTCAAGTATGGATACATCTTCTTCTTGATGCTGCAGTTCATTCTGGCGCTAGGAAATCGACCGAAAGGGTAAGTCAATATCTGAAGGAATTACCTCACAATGTCAATCTGACTTTTTAAACAGTTCGCGTCTCGCATACACGCTTTCGTTCATCTACTTCAGTATCCTTCAAACTTACATCATTGTTCTATCGTTCTACCTTGTCAAGAACGCCTTCAGTGGAGGTACCATTGATTTCTCTCTGGACAAAGGTGTTGGCCACTTCCTCTCGTCTTTCTTCAGTTCTGACGGGGCTGGCATTGTCCTGATCGCTTTGGTTTCGACTTACGGTATCTACTTCATCGCAAGTTTCTTGTACATGGATCCCTGGCATATGTTCACATCCTCCTGGGCGTACTTTGCTGGCATGACCTGTTCGATCAATATCCTGATGGTCTACGCTTTCTGCAACTGGCATGACGTTTCCTGGGGTACCAAGGGTTCTGACAAGGGTGATTCGCTTCCCGTCGCTGAGACGAAGAAGGATGACGCCAAGTCCAACTTCATTGAAGAAGTCGACAAGCCACAAGCCGATATCGATAGTCAGTTTGAATCGACGGTCAAGAGAGCGCTGGAGCCGTATGTTGAGCCTGAAGATAATGATGAACCCAGCATGGACGATGGTTATAAGGCTTTCCGAACCAACCTGGTGTTGATTTGGATTTTCAGCAACTTGATCCTTGCACTGTGTATCACCAGTGAAGGAATTACCCGTCTCTGTCTCACGGTATGTATCTTATCTAACTCTAGGCTGTGGCATCTACTAACATATATAGAACACTTCTACCGTCCGTACCTCCAAATACTTCGCCGCTATTCTGTGGACGACCGCCGGTCTGTCGATCTTCCGCTTTATTGGATCCCTCTGGTTCCTGGGCAAGTCCGGTATCTTGTGCTGTGTCTCTCGCCGTTAAACCCATTCCAGGCATAGCCAGTTGTAAATATTCTTTGGCTTGCGGTGGTATTCCTTTTTTTTTTTTTTTTTTTTTTGTTAGGGATTTTGCTTTGATGTTTCATGCTCTGTATTCCCCATGTTTGCACCCGCAATGGCATCTATGATTTTTTTTTTGTGGGGGGTCATGTATATGTACTGGAAAAGAGTGGATTTGTTTTTTGTTTTTGTTTTTGCATTTTTTGTCGGATTTCTTTTGCATCTACGATAGACACTAATTTATCGACTATTATGAGAATGATTTGGACTTGTTACGATTTGCCTGTACTTTTGTCCTTCCCCCTCTTTCCCCCCTTCCCCGACTTGCCGCTCCCGCATATGCACCCCAGTTCCTTTACGATGTACATTGATGTACGGGGTACTCCGTACATCAATGTACAACATACGGAGTACATCGTACATCGTACGTCGTACCTCGATCCGGTTCCCCGAAAAGTGGAGTAGACACAGCATTGAATCTTATCCTTCTCTCTGCCGAGCATCACTGCCATTTTTTCCACTTGTGTCTAGGCTGTCGGGGGCCTTTGGAGGACACAGCTCAAACCACCCCCGGACCACAGGATTCCGAGAAAACCCCTGGTATAGGTCAAGGAAGCCAATGCCAATTGCCCAGGTGTTAGCCTGGTTCCCTCCCGCGCTGGTGTGCTATGGCTTCGTATTTTCCATCTGCACACCCGCGTCATTGGCTAACGCCTCCCCGCATCATCCAATATTGGTTTCTTTTATGACTGGTCTTTCCCGTCAGCCCGGGTGCGTATGAAATAGCTCATTTGCTTGTGCAAAAGCCCTTCATGGAGAAAATATGGACGTGCGTCCTTGGCCCTCGGCTGAGTTACCGTCGTCTCCGGGGCCGTGTCCATATTCGGGGATTTCTAGGATGCCATGGCTTGAGGATGGTGTTATCCAAACGGATCGGTTCCTTCCCCTCAACACCTGGGGCTTGATTGCGACTTTGTAAAGCATTTTGACTGTGACCCCTGTGTCTGTACAAGGCAACTAACACATATAAAAGCGAGCTTATGGTCCACAGTTAGCAGTTTCTTTACTTATCTACAAATCCCACTACTCTACCTAGCCCCACGATCATCTATCTCCACTTGATCTACCCCTAATGTCGCAGTATATCCCCAACATTCCCACTAGTTGCCTTGCTAAAAAGGTCGTTCTTATCACAGGTTTGTCAAACCCTTCTTCTGACTCCTCTGCTGTCATCTTATCTTGTCTTATGTAGGTGGTGCCAATGGCATTGGTTCGAGCCTAGTGACACAATGTTTGGAGAGTGGTGCCAATGTATGCATTGGTGACCTTGATAATATCTCTGGTGAACGTCTACTAAAAAAATGCTGCGACCAATTCCACCCGGAGGAAGAAGACATGCCCCCACGTGCGATCTTCCAGACCACCGATGTCACCAACTACCCGTCGTTGTTGGCATTGTTTGATCTAGCCTTTAAGACCTACAAGCGTATCGATCATGTCGTCTCGGCAGCTGGTATCGTGGAAATAGGGAATTGGTTCGATACTTCACTTACGCTGGAGACCGTCCGTCAGGTAAGCTATTGCTAGTTAGATAACAATCCCAGTTGCTTGGCCAGGCTTCTCTTCCAGCTTTTCGGAACCCCCTGACACTACTTCCAGACCCCCACCCACAAAGTCATGGATGTCAATCTCCTTGGGTCCATGTATGTTACCCGCATCGCCTCTGTCTACTTACGCCATAACCGTGGATCCAACTGCGATCGGTCAATACTTCTATTCTCGTGCGTCTCTGGTTTCAAGGAAAGCCCGTCTCTTTTTATATACCAAGCTTCCAAGCATGGCGTCACTGGTCTCATGCGTTCCTTACGCACCTACATCTCCTCTCCATACAAACACTACCTCCGTATCAATACCGTCTGCCCTTGGGTAACTCAAACCGAGAGCATCAAGAAAGTTGAGGCACAGTGGAAGCGGGCCGAACTTCCCATCAATACTCCCGAGCAGGTTGCTACTGTTGCCACCGGAGTCTTAGCTGATCAGTCTCTCAACGGCATGTCAATGTTCATTGAAGGTGGCCGTGCTTGGGAAATTGAACAGAACATCGACCGGCTAGAGACTGAATGGTTGGGCGAAGCGCCGTCCAAGGTGCTTGCTTTGGGCCAGGGGCTGCTCGATGATGGTTCTATCTGGACCACACCGGAACGACCCCGGAAAAAGAGCACCATTTCTGTTGGAGTGCCACCCGGAGTACCTCTTCATAAAATCAATGGACTCACTAATGGGGTAAAACATGTCATCTCCAATGGAGTGACCCATGGGATGTCAAATGGCTTGACCAACGGGGTAACTAATGGCTTGGCCAATGGTGTGCACTAAAAGCGGTTGCTTTTATAGTTTGTTGTTGATATCTGTGGAATGTGTGATACTTGATATATTGAACACGGGAAACATATGATAGGGAATGGGTATCAGGAATAACGAGTGACAACTGTTTACTTTTTCTATTCTCACGAGAGTAGGCGGCCGCCAATGTGGCCTCTGTGTCTTTAATAATGTAAAGCTTTTAACAACCTGGCTTATCTAGCTCAAAGTAATACTAGAGACATAATAGGTAAGAAAGCAATCCGATGTCTTTTCTGCATATCTGAGAATTTCTTTTGGAGGTTTTTGTTCTGCTTGATGGGCATAATATCGCGGAGTAGACATGTCGGGCTTAGCTACAATGTACCATGTACCTTAACCGTACAGAGAAATGTGCTATGTATAACCAGAGACACGTATAGTTCGAATCTGATCATGCTTGTGTAAGACAAGATCAGGAAATCTTGAAGTGCAATTATAATTAGTAGTCAACGCGATCTATGGTATATGGAACTCAACAAAAGAAAAAAAAAAGCAAAACATGAAGCAATGCAACATTGGAAGACATGAAGCCCAAAAGACTGGACCTTTCCCCTCTTGATATATTCAGAGGTTCCCCCAAGCGCCCATGTCCCCCTTCTATGATCGATTGCCTGGATTATTTGAATGACTCCCGTGTATGAACGCGGTCGACATTGTAAGGGTTCGCTTCATATGTGGGCACCCGATGAATGGGATGCGTGGCATTGGTGGAAGTGCGCGAAAGAGTATGATGAATTGACTGAACATCGGCGGGGGTCTCCTTGCTAGGGAGCGATGCGACTGCATCGTTTGCCGATGTGGATGGGGACGTTCCAAGCTTAATCTCGGCAGACTCCTCCTCCTCGGCGGCCTTTTGCATGCCCCGAAGAAGATTTTGAACAAAGGCCTCAGATTGCGCAGAGTACTTGCAGTGCTTTCGGATGGACAGTCCATATTTGTAGAGCAGGAAGGGGAAAGGTACGCATGCAAGAGCCAAGAAAGCTGGAACACAGGATGCCCAATGGATTCCCAAATCTTCGTACATGTACTTGGTGAACAGCGGGAATGCAAATCCGAACAACGACCGTAGTAGCGTGTTAGCGGCCAAGACAGATGCCGCGAAGATAGTGTAAGCATCAATCAGGTAGTTGAAAACACTAAGGAAGACGAGCAACATTCCGAAGCCGAACGGAACTCCAGCGGCGATGCTTACAAGCCAGTGAACGGATGGAGAGTTGGTCCATGCGAACCAGAAGAGTCCTATGGGGAGGGCAATAGAGGCCAACATACACGGCGGAAGGCGAGCTTCTGGAGGCGCATAGCCACCGTTCTTCTGGAGGAGCTTTGCGTAGCGCTTATTTTCAGGGATTGAATACGCGACCGCACCAATCATACCAATCATAACACCGATGAAAGCTAAACCGCCGACACCTTGATTCCATCCACGATGGAGCTGATACACAATCGGGAAGGCGCCGAACAGCATATAGAGGGTTCCGTAGATAATAGCAAGGTAGATCGAGAGTAGCAGGACGATCGGTTCTTGGAAAAGAAGAATCATGGGCCGCGAGAGAGAAATTTTCAAGGCGGCTTTCAAAGTGAGACGCCCTTGGTCGATATCTAACTTGCTGACGTATACCTGACCTGTGAGCTTGGAGAGAGTCTTTGCACGCTGGCGAAGAAGAACGGGGGCATAGGTCTCAGGCTTCAACGCGGCTCCCAAGATCCACATCACAGCACAGAGGATGGCCAAGAGACCCATCACCCACTTCCAGCCTCCGCTAGACATACCGAGGAAACCACCGGCGATGGGCCCAATGACGGGTCCTAGGAATGGAGCCAACGCGAAGGCCGACAAGGCCAGTCCTCGATCGCGAGCCATGAACATGTCGGCGATCACACCACCCGAGTTGGTGAGGGGAGAGGAGCCGAAAGCACCGGATAAGAAGCGGAAGATCAGTAGGGTCGTGATGTTCTCAGCACCCGTACAAGCGGCACAAAAGATGGTCAAACCGCAGTAGGTGGTGACGAAGACCAGTTGGCGACCGAAGATTTCACTCATCGGAGCCCAGATCAGAGGACCCAGGGCAAATCCCAGGACGTAGAGGGATACTCCCAAGGTCGCCACCTCGGTGGTTGCACCAAATCGTTCCTGGATTTGAACGAGACCACCAGTATAGGCGGACGAGACCAGAGCAACGACCAAGGTCTCGATAGCGGCGACCACGGTGATGAACCATTTCATGGGGGTTTTTAATTGGAGCGGGTTTCGAAAGTCCTTGGGCATCCATTCCACGGCATATGGATCTTCTTCGGTCCCTGAGCCGGCATAACGGTGGTCAGCGACCTCTTGGGTGATAGCACCGGGATTGAGAACGAGTCGCCAGAAGGGGATGGAGGTTGGTAACTGCAGGGAGTTGGGAGTCTCGGAGCCCTCCATTGTTGATACTCAGAGATTACCTCCAGAACTAAGGTAGGTAGATCTAGGATCTGCAATGTAAGAAGATCTGCGTGAGATGTGAAAAGTAAAAAAAAGAACGAAGATTTCCTGAAGAGATCGTAGGGTTAATTTTATTCTATATGTACTCCGTAATAGCATTGAACTCCGTTCATATCGGAGACACTGCTTGTTTTAGTTGTAGTGGGGGGGGGCTCATAGAATAATAAGCTGCATATTTTACTCCATAACAAGCCCATACGAAGACATAAGAACCCATCACAAGAGAGAAAATATAGACCAAAGCCCTTTCATTGGCTTTCATTGGCTTTTGATATCTTCGAGATCCCGACTATCTCCACTTAGTCCCGGCCCGATCAGTAATCGATTTCTCGGCTGGGCCGATGTTTTGGAAGAGTTTTCTTTTCTTCTTTTAAGCCGAGGTTCATATTTGTAACATAGATTAATATAGATTAATATTATGCATTGGGACTATATCGCCTTTATGCATCCTGTACTTGTATATCTAACATCTCTATGGTCTATTATTCATCATAACAATCTCTCATATTGGGACCGAACAAAGTACCGTTATATGATGACATTGTAACTTAAGGTAACCGAAGGTAACATCAAAGTACTCCGTATATGATGTGATATCCGAGTCCCAAATGCTCATTGGGGCGATTAGAATGCGTGTGATGGACCAGCATATGTTGTATTATGTACATATGTCTACATATGTCGGTATACTAGCGCTGATATATTAGTCTATTAGCCGCTTTAAGAGAACACCTTCCAAGGAAGGTTATAGGTTATTAACCGTCGAGCTTACTTAAGAGTAATGTTACAGTACAGGTAGTATGGTACTGGTAAGATAAAAGTAAAAAAGTGGGTTCACTATGAATGAAGAAGGTAATGTAATGTAAAACAGTTTCTTCTGAAGCCTAAGGCCAATCTAATTGAATTCCCCCTGACACACTGCTATGTGCACTCTGTAGATTCTCTCATCATTACACTCTTCATCACAACAAATCATTCCAAAAAACAAACAAACTGAAATTTGAAATTTGAAAATTGAGGCTAACGTTTATTGCATGTTTAACTCAACTACAGGGTCTTCTCGATCTCAGCGACCTCAGCCATCACCTCTCGGACCGCGGTTTTGGCCCCCTCTCCCACCGCCTCGTAAGGGTGTCGAGGGGCCAGGTTATCTGCTGCATCTGGGATCCCTGCCAACGGGGCGGAGTAACGTGCTACTGCATGCTTAGTTGTCGCAATGCCGCTTTTGATGGCACTTTCTGCGAGCGCCGCCTTCCTTTGGAGCTCCACAGCCTCGTTAATCTGGCCCTTCTGATACAACGCATAGATCCGAGCCGTCACTTTGGGAAAGACATTGGCAAAGGCGGCGATACACCCAACGCTACCTGCAGCAAGCCCACCAATCAGGAAATCAGACTGCCCACCAAAAGTCGCAAACTCCTCGGGCGCAAATGCTGCAGCCAGCCGAGTGATCTTTCCCACCGATCCACAGGTCAACTTGACCCCGACCACGTTGGACTGTCCACTAGCATGCGCAGATGCCGACTCCCGTGTGATGGCGGTAATCGTCTCGGAGTCCATGTCCACCCCGTTGCACACCCCCGGGAAATTGTATATCACCACTGGTAGAGGCGACTTGGCTGCCACTTCGGAAAAGAACCGCTTCACCACGTTCATGTTTGTGGCTTTGCCGAAGTATGCGGGAGGGAGGACGAGAAGGTAGTTGGCGCCGGCGGCGGCGGCATCATGTGCGAGCTCGAGGGTCTGCTTGGTCGAGTGCGCACCGACACCGGCCATCAGTGGGAAATCAGGCCCCACGGCGGCTCGTGCAGTTGAGATGAGCTGAGATCGCTCTTCACGAGTGAGGAGGAAAGCTTCTGAGTTGGTCCCCAGGATCACTAGGCCCGCTAGTCCGGTTTTGGATAGATAGGCAAAGTACTTGGACTGAGAGTCGAGATCTAACGAGTCGGTGTCATGGTGAAAAAAAGTGACGGCAGGGCACCAGACTCCCGATGAAGGGACATGAGGTTGAGGTGAAACGGTAGTGTGAGAGCCCATTGTAGAGGCTGGTAGAGGTTGTAGAAGTATATATCGAAGTATGTACAAATCCAGTAGTTCTAGGAGTCCTAGTAGTCCTAGTACTAACTCTTATAAGATATCCATATCCCATGAGATACCCCCCCTCTCGGGTCAAAATGAGGGGCAAAACGGCCATATCTCCGATTAATTTAAGCTATTTGGCCGCTGTTTCGACGTTGGAACTGCCAATGTCGGATGTCAGAACCGACAAAGCCAATCTCGTACATAGATCAACAACCTAAATGAGTCCACTCTCGGGTCCTCCGCCCGATCAGCGAATTAGAACTCTTTTTAATTTGTTAATCTGGTTGAATCTGGTTTATTTGACTCGGTCCTATTCCCGATATATATATATATATATGTATATGTATATATATTATTCTAATATCATATACTTGGTGGGGGTTGTGCAAGTGCGGGGGGTATTTGGGCAACTCGGCCTGGAAGCCGAGCATGATATCATTCAGTTTTCTTTAATACTACACAAGACCTCCGAGATTAACCATAGAATCTCTCTGTCACACCCTTGAATTGAGCCGGTTTTACACAATGGCCTCTGAAACCATCACCCGAAACGGTGCCACTGAGTCCTGGTTTGACCAGGCTCGTTTCATCCCACCCGATGCAATTTTTGCATTGACTGCTCAGTATATTGCAGATCAATCTCCTAAGAAAGTGAACTTGGGCCAGGGTACGTACCGCGATGAGAATGGGAACCCGTGGGTTCTTCCCTCGGTCAGGAATAGTCGGAAGTTGCTATCACAGGAGTTGAATCACGAATATCTCCCTATTGCTGGGCTGGCAGATTTCCGCAAAGAGGCTGCAAAGTTAGCACTGGGCCCAGAGTTGTTTCAAAAGCAACAGGACAAAGTACTGGCAACTCCATACCCATCACAACATTGAATTCTCTTCTAAAAACAAAGCTGATTATCATATAAACAGCTGGCGAGTTGCCAAAGTCTTTCCGGTACTGGGGCACTACACTTAGCTGGACTATTGCTAAGAGCTTGCAAGACACATCTTCCCAAAGTATATATCCCTGAGCCGACTTGGTCGAACCATCATCAGGTGTTTTCGTCCCTTGGATTCCAATGTGAATCTTTCAGATACTACAACCCAGAGACCAAAGATCTGGACATTGATTCTTATTATTCTGCGTTGAAACTGGCCGAGCCCAATTCTGTGTTCATCATCCATGCATGTGCTCATAACCCAACCGGATGTGATCCGAGCAAGGAGCAGTGGCGAGAACTTGCGCGCCTCTTTAAAGAAAGGCAGTTGTTCCCACTTTTTGACGCTGCGTATCTAGGGTTCAACTCCGGCAATGTGGATATTGATGCTTTTGCCATTCGACTATTTGTCGAGGAGACGAATCTGGAAGCTGGAGTGTGTCTGTCTTTTGCGAAAAACATGGGTCTCTATGGTATCTACCCGTGCTACGGTCAGCTCATGGTCAGAATAATAATCAATAACATTTGATAGGGGAACGAGTCGGCTGCTTTTTACTAGCAACCAGCACCGAACAAGCGGCTGTAAAGACCCGGTCGATGCTTGAAATGCTTCAACGTTCTGAAGTTTCGAACCCTCCAGCCTATGGTGCCAAAATTGCGAGCACCATATTAGCCGACGCTACCCTTAGGGAGGCTTGGCATGATGATCTGATCACAATGAGCAGTCGCATTCGCTCCATGAGGTCGGAATTGTATGACAGTCTGGTGTCCTCCGGTAAGTACCGCCTGTTCGAGAGTAGACGATCAAAGATCTTTTAACATGACTAGGTGCACCTGGCTCATGGGAGCACCTCATCCGCCAGTCCGGAATGTTTGGATTTCTGGGACTGTCCCCAAGCGTCGTGCAAAGACTTCGCGGTTCGTTCTGTCGTTGGAATTACCATTTTAGTAACATACTAACACGTGGCGACCTCAGAGCAATACCACATCTACATGGCAGACAACTCTCGCATATCAATTGCTGGTCTCAACAAACAAAACGTGGATTACGTCGGAAAGTCAATCACGGAGTGCTTGAAGCAAGCATGCTAGTCGAGAGTCGAGACCCGATAGAGAATTGACTTGACACCGAGGTTTTGGTGTTGAGTCAATTACCCCGAGGTTTCACCGCAGTAACGAAAGGAGGAAAAAGCAGGACCGATGGGTTATGTTTATGTTGCATGCATAGAATCAAGAGACACGAGACAGCAGATGTTCATTCATGAAATCTTACTTCTGTGGCCTATTAGTGGGTGTACATGTATTTAGAAGGGCTTCGGTCGCCCTGGGCATGATGGGTCATCCCTGGTGTTACGACACGACGGTATTGCCTGTGGATTGATCGCGTGCCTATTTGAGTATCCAGTGTATTGCATAAAATGAGGAGATGCAAGCTATCCATGTCCGTTGCTGAATCCTGCCGTATGGTCTTCCAAAACAAGAGCGGAGGCTTAACCATCCATACCTGAACGTATTTTAAGGAACAACATTGAACTTTGGACCACTATTTATAACTATTAATCTCACTCTCCTACCCGTCTGTTGACTGGATTATGTTTATGTTAAGCGAGTCATTCTCGACACAAAAGGGTGATTGTGCGGGATTATGATCGAAATATAAGAGAACAGGCTTATTTTCACAGTGATTAATTGTAAGACAAGCACTGCAAATAATAAGAGAGGGTTCATCGAGGGTTTTTTGAGGGCGAAAATCTAATACAATGGACGGAGAACACAGCCGTGGACGCCTCCAGGGCTGGATCGTGTGCTTATGTATGGAGTACGATCGTCAAATTCCTCCAGGGCTGGCACAGCCACTGCACGATTGTAGGTATGAAAAGTCGCCTGAGGAAGTTGCCTCCCTTCCGTTTGCACATTACTCTGTACATTACTCGAATATTGTGGTCGGGGGGGTATGCCCCGCACAGAGTGTCTGGTTATGGACACGGCGGCGAGGAATGAGGTGACTGAACGAAGATCGCCACGGTCGGGAGAGGTCGTGTGCGAAACGCAGAACTAGCACGAACTTTTATATGAGCAGAATATTCAGTGGGCATACATTACAGAGTACGGAGTATATGTTGGGTGAACAGATTCCCAACAATTAATCGCGCATGGGGTGTGCCGTGTTTCAGCTTGGATCGTGCATGGGTCAAGATGACCCGCAGCTTCCATGCATGTCTCTCTTAAAGGGGAATCTCAGCACTGATATAAGCCACTGATATAAGCCATGATCATGAGATAGGTACAGAGTACGGAGTATGTACGGAGTACAACGTTATAGATGTGAACGTTGGGGAATTGAGTTTATTACGTATTGAGTACAAGGAAGGGAGGGGGGAGATCCCACGGATGAGTTGAAGACTGAGGAATTTCTCGCCATGATGAGTATGATTAGCCGTCTCTAGGATCCATTATTCTATCCCATATTAGATTTCGGACATGACAACGAATCATGAAGTCAATAGTTGCGCTATTTTCCTACGGCCGCTAAACCAAATGGCGTTGGTGGCGCTCCGCATCTCCAGGTTTTGCATATACCCCAAGACAAGACACTGATCATGGTCTCGGTTTTGGGAGGGGAGTTGTTTCGCATGGTGATATGAGAAACCACGGGAGGGATTTAAACTTTGTACTTCGTATCATCTGTAAGGGATAGATAAGTTATTCTGTACGGTGTATACCTAGGTAATATAGGTAGTAGGGTAAGAGGTTGTCTGATCTGATATCAAACCCCCCTGGTTTTTGCTCTGTTTGCAGCCAACACGTGACTCAACTCAAAAAATCTTATCGGCCGCCCAGCCAACACGTCCGACTGTCATTGGCAAGTCGGCCCTCGGGATCTTCTGTGGCGCCATTAGAGGGAAAACTTCTTCACTCTCTATAATGTATCATGTTCTTTAATTTTTCGATAGGATTTCTTCGATTTCTCCGCTTCATTTGTGAAAGTCACCTCTCCCCCGCAATCAGTAACGCGGGGAGACAAACTCCATAGTGTGTCATTGTCAAAGCACATACGGAGTACCTAGTGGCCCTCGAGTTACGCATTACACCAATGTTGCATTTCTTTTACCTAACGTTCCGAACCTTCTTATCGCACAATGGACACTAAACTGGGGCGCTGGTGGTGCGCTTCGCCCTAAAACTCCACTGTCATTCTACTTCTACCCACTTCCACCTTGTTTCCGGTCATCTTGTTGGGTGGCCGATCAATCGAAGTGGATCAGCGTCGTACTCCACGTGTTGGAGCAGCCAAGCAGATCTCACAAAATTTGGTTTGTCATGGAAATTCTGCTTTGCCTCCTGATAGTGCCCGCATTCGAAGTGTGCGAAATTTCCCTTCTTATACACCTGGTTCCCTCCCTTCTGTTTCCGCCTGGCAGACTAGCCTCACCTCCAACACCATCATGGGCCTCGAAAACATCTCTAACGACCATGATACCAACAAGGTGATGGGAACGGAAGGCGAGAAGGCCGCATATGCTCCCCCACCGCCGTTCGAGGGGGACATGGTCGGGGAAATGAGCGAGGCTGAGAGGAACATCTATGACCACGGCATCAAGAAGTTCAACCGTCTCGGCTGGAAGCGACTCACCATTGTCCTCATCGTCGAAGCCATTGCACTCGGCAGTTTGTCGATTCCCTCCACCTTTGCAACACTAGGCATGGTCCCCGGTGTGATTTGCTGTGTGGGTATCGGTCTTATCGCCATCTATACCAGTTATGTGGTCGGAATGGTCAAATTGGCTTTCCCCGAGGTGGCAAACTATGCCGATGCCGGTCGGTTGCTGGGCCGTCGGTTAGGGTGTGGTCGCTTTGGATATGAGCTAGTCAATGGCATGCTGGGCCTCCAGCTAATCTTCCTCACGGCCTCACACTGTCTGACGGGAACCATCGCATTCCTTGACATCACCAAAAGCGGCATTTGCTCGATCATTTTTGCCGTGGTTTCCGCCATCCTCCTGCTGTTACTTGCCATTCCGCCCAGTTTCACCGAGGTGGCCATTCTGGGCTATGTCGATTTTGCGTCCATCATTATTGCCATTGGAATCACAATTATCGGTACGGGTGTGCAGGCGACTCACTCGCCTGCCGGACTCTCTGGAGTCGCATGGTCTGCGTGGCCAAAGGATAACATCACCTTTACCGAAGCATTCATCGCTGTGACGAACATCGTTTTCGCCTATAGTTTTGCTATGTGCCAGTTCTCCTTCATGGACGAAATGCACACTCCTCGGGACTTTGTCAAGTCGATCTGGGCGCTAGGTATCACCGAGATCATCATCTACACAGTGACTGGTGCCACGATCTATGCCTTTGTTGGCCAGGACGTGTCCAGCCCTGCACTCACATCTGCTGGAACTACCCTCAGCCGCATTGCATACGGCGTTGCTCTCCCTGTGATCTTCATCAGTGGTTCGATCAATACCGTTGTATTTGGGCGTTTGATTCATGGCCGCATTTTCGCCAACTCCCCCATCCGCTTCATCAACACCAAGATGGGATGGTTGACATGGTTGGCGGTGATCACCGCTGCCACAATTGCGGCATTTATCATTGCCGAGGTGATTCCCTTTTTCAACGACTTGCTTTCAATCTCCTCTGCTCTTTTCATCTCCGGTTTCACCTTCTACTTCCCTGCCATGATGTGGTTCATGCTCCTTCGGAAAGGCAGTTGGAATGAGCCCAAGAACATAATGCTGGGAGTCCTCAACGCAGTGGTTTTCCTGATCGGTATGGTGGTGCTCGTCGGAGGAACCTATTCCAGCATTGATGACATTCCCCCCCCCCCTTGATGGGCTATCTTGTAGCAGGAATTGTGTTGCTAACTCGCTCAACTAGATCCTCAAGTACGACAAAGGAGAAGTTGGTGGTGTCTTCTCGTGCGCTGCTCCCGAGTAAGGTCGATTGCTTTTTTTTGGGGTTATTAGCATATCTCCGCATGAGTTATGAGCGTGCTCAAGCTGGTGCTTGTACAGAAATTAATCCCTGAATCCTGGTTTGGTTCGAGATGGGAAATTCATTTCTAGGCGTTGCATCTTCATGGTTCATCATGGAATCTGGAGCAAGAAGCGAAATATGTATATGTATTATAGTATCCATCCCATTTCAATATTTATGATAAGTCATAACAAGGGTTCTTTCCAAGACTGACGAGCACTACTCCGTATAATGCTGAAATACCCATGGCACCACATACTCCGCCCCTGAAGTGGATGAAATGGAAACAAAGGATTTCGAAGGGAAAACGGTGAGCCACTCCCGTTCTATTTATAGAGACTTCCAAGGTTCCCAGGTTGTTGCGGGACCTCGGGACTCCCCACGACCCTTAATAATTGAGTCGGCCCAAAAATAAAGTGGGAAAATCCGGTTTAAATCCGGAGTAGTGTACAGCTATTATTATTGTAATGCTAGGCATGTTTCTCCGGTACATTAAGTCATTAGACGCTGATTGGCCTCGATTCGCATATCGTGGGTACTACTATAAGTCGGAGAAACATGAGGAAAATGTGGAGAGTAATAATATGAAGTGTTGTTTTGGTCAGGGTATCCAAACTGAGAATTAACCTGAAGCTACTATGTATTAATACTCCGTACAAATCAATGACTTATAAGGTGCTTATTACCTGGATCTAACGATTCCAATAAATGAATCTGCATCTGGTGTTGTATACGGATACGGAGTACGGAGTACTCAGCACTCAGGGATACATCTAAGACATCCATACACTAATGAGAGGGATCGGCAATACTGCCCCATAAAATAGTCACCCTGATGTCAATTTCGGGGATATCGATGCTGTAGTCTGATGTAGTCCGATGCTTGGCTGAGACATCGACCCTCGGCGACGGCAGTGGCGCTCTAACCCTGGAAGTATAAGAAGGGGAAGCATTTCAGTATTTAAGAAATATCAACTACCAATCCTCTCAATCCTCTTTATCCAACCATTCTTACATTTTCTCAACCCAATCTTCTCATTCCACCCCTTCTCCGCCAATATGCAGATCAAGAACCTCGCCATCGCTGCTTCCGTCAGCGCCGTTGTCTCGGCCGCCCCTTCCACCCAGTCGAAGACTTTTGGTGTTGTGGCTATTCACTCTGGCAGTGACGTCCAATACTCTGCCTTCAACGCTGCTAAGAGCAGCATCTTCGCTGGTCTGCCTAGCCAGGGTGCCAGTTGCGCTCGTCCCAAGGAGCAGCAGGCTACCTTCTACATCCAGGACGGTGCTCTGTACCTCTACGACCAGTCCGCCACTCCCCAGGAGATCTACGTTGATCGCTCCGGCATGGGTATGTTATCACATTCCATTCGTAATCCCACTAGGTTGGCAAATAACTGATTTTGATAATACAGGCCAGGGCAAGATTGGATACACCACTGGTGCCCAGCCCACTCCCAAGAACTCCGAGCGCAAGGGCTGGACCGAGAAGGATGGCCACCTCCAGTTCGCCGGAAACGATCTGATTGCCTGCCCTAACAGCATTGATGGTGCCTGGAGCATCTGGGCTTCCGCTGGCGTTGCCAACCCTGCTGGCAACACCGACTGTGTGGGTATTGCCGCTCGTGTCGAGGAGACTACCACCCCCAATGGCTGCAGCTACACCCAGTAGATGTTCCAAGGTTACCACGGAGCATCATTTTGTGATTTTGTGATTTTGTTAAATATCTATACTTCTTGTAAAATGTCTGCATATACTTCTTGAGGCGGATCATCTGTCTTTGTGTTTTGATGCCTGGCTTGCCGGGCTTCCATCTCGCTATTTAGCTAGCCTCCTTTGTGCAGAGAATCAATCCTTCTTCTCTCCTCTTTGCTCTCATTGTTACTCCTTACATGAATTGAGCTTATTGAGCTTATTGATCCTTCGAGGCTTGAATATCGAACTAGAAATCTGGAATATGGCCCACGTACAGTCAACCCTCGTTAAAATGTAAGGATAGTCGGAGAGCAAAATCTTGCGAATTAACGGGGTTTGTAAAGAAGTGAGAGGGTCTTCCAAGGTTGCATGCAGCCTGGAGGTGCTCACTTGGGCACCTGGGCACCTGGCCCGCCCGCACTAGGTATAGATATGCCCATGGACGGGCAATGTCGTAGTCTAATAAAAGCCCTACTATGTAGGGTCTTGATTAAGTTAATCAGAGTGATAAAGGTCTTAATATATCATATGAATACTACTACGGAGGTAATACAACTAGTCCTACTCCGTACGTATATTCAAACTAAACTCTAAGCTTCTAAATATACTTCGAGTTCTACTAGTATAGTTTACGAGGGTTAAGCGAGATCACATAACTTCATCCATATATTATACCTCCGAGGGTTGTATAGATCTACTTCGAGTCCTGCGACTCTCCCTAGGGGAGTGGGTCACGACATGCTAGGACTCTATTCTAGTGCTCGAGGCTTGTGTCAAATAGACTGGTGCTTAACGCTAAAAAGATACCAAAGAAAAAGAGATTCGCCAGATTTCTGGACTTGCAGCAGGGGCCAACCCCAAAATTCATCATCACAATGAAAGGCCTCCCGGGACAATGTAAGGTTATAGGCGCTTTGTGACGTGTGAAGGGACAGCCGGATCTTACAAAACCTCGGCAGTTGAGGTCCCCATGCGTCCCTCCTCAGCAAGTTTCTCCTTGTTCATGGTGTCAACCGTGTCAGAGCGGGTATCGCTGGGGGGAGAGGAGCGTTTCTCCACCATGTTGGTCTCGTCCGAATTCGTCGTGTCGGCAGCATCTAAGAATTGTCAGCGTGTACTCGTCACGAAAACAATCAATCACGTTAAAGATGACGACAAGACTTACCAGGTTGAGGCTCCTTGGGCGGGGGGCAGTAAAAGCCAACAGCGAGGCAAATAACCATAAGAATAATCTCCTCGAGGACACCCATGCAGAGATTGACGGTGGGGTTGGGCTCAAACAGGTTGAACCGCGGGATGGTCGTGTAGTCACCCAAGCAGCCGTAGATGGTGCGCACGATGAGCAGTGGCGCACAGGCGTAGACTGAGTACAGGATAATCTTCTCGTTGCGAGGCATCTCGTTGCGGTAGATGGTTAGGTAGCCTAGAATGGCTAGCAGGAGACCCAAGCAGCCGACGAACATACCCAATGCGGCTTGGAGCATGGGGGGGATGGTGTAGCTGTCGAGGGCCTTGATAGCGCCGGCGATACCAAGGGCCAGCCCGACCAAGCTGACGATGCTGACAAAGATGAAGATCCATTTGGAGATCTTGTTGATCGAGGCGTTTCTGAACAAGATATGCTACGTCAGTCTCGAATCACGCACAGGTGGATATCAGGTTGCGACTTACACTCTTTGCAGCAAACCCACGGCAGCTAGTGTTAGGGGAGCGATGCCCAACAAGTCGCATGTGATTTTTGTGGTGACAACATTGATCGAGTCGTCAGTGATGGTGATGAGCTGGCATACAGCGCCGGCGATTCGGAGACAGGCGAGGATAATGAGGAATCTCCAACATGATGCCACGGCCTTCATTCCTTGCTGGTAACACAAAAGAATGGCAAGGAAGAGGCAGGGCACGAACGCGATGAGCTGCAACAACGCGATACCATCTTCATAGCTAAATGTCATCTTGGATCGAGAGAGGCCGGCGCGGTGAATATGGCGAGCAGGTGTTTTGTTGATGGCTGATTGATGGGCAATCTAGATTACAAGGTCCGGGCAGCCCTGGAGGGATTGAAGGCCCTGGAAAACCGGTCTGATTTGATGAACCAAGTATGAAGGATAGGGCGAGAGTTGAAAGTATATTCAAACACCAGCTCTTGCCTTGGAGAAAACGATACGAGGGTAATATAAGAAATGAAAGGTCCAGGGGGTAAAATAAGAGAGCGGCCTCCCGTGGGTGGAGCAGGTGTGAGATGAAAAAAATGAAAAGATGAAAAGATGAAAAGATTGCAATGCGTTCAGGCTGTGCATTTGAATACCCAAAAATGAGGCATTCAATGACAACTTGAGGGATTCGGGCATCTCCATGGTGGACAACTAACATCGAGCATACCTCATTAGGAATAGGTCGTGAATGGGTGATAATGTGGATACCTTGTGGCTGCCTTACGCGCTAGTCTACTCTTGGACTACCCGCTTATCGCCCCAGAGATCTCCCTGGCGCTAGTCCTTTTCTGTCACCGTTTGGTTCCTTTTGCCGGACGCCAACTTGTCCATTTTGGGTAACCTTTCCCATCCAACTCTCCAGGGCTCGTCTAACCTTGGAAGGACTTTCTTACCTCACACTCGGTTCTAACCTTGGAAAATGCGTATACGGACTACCTCCATTAGTGAGATTGATTGACGCAACCACCTCGTCCGTCTCCTTCCTTTGAACAGCCTACTCGACGCGTAGTTGCTGTAACTTGGAAGCCTATTATCTTACTAGTGTCGACGGCCAGGGACCTCCGTTATCCACCCTACTTGGTCGTTTCCCAGCGGGACTAGCACTCTTCAAGATCGTTACTACATGCAGACAATGTCAGACCGGAGGATCATGGGTGACGGTTTGGTTTCTACTTGTAGCAATCCCCCCAGCGGAGATCCGGGCAACCTCTAGCCAGGAACACTGCTGACAACGGGATGGCATTCCATTTATATAAAAGACAACCAGACGGGATGTCTGCTTGGTGAGGATGAACATGTTTTGAAGATCCATCATCTCGGCCTTCCATCGCCCTGGCCTGCTCATTCTTTACACATTTATTTAGCCGGCTTTTGCTTTCCTTTCACCACCAAAAAGCAAAAGACCAATCTATCACAATGGTCGAGACCGAGCAGCGTCAGCTCGCGTATTGGCTGGAGCAGCTCGAGGGAAGCCAGCCCGCCGAGCTACTCTGCGACAAGCCCCGGTCGGCCATCTCCTCTGGCAAGGCGCAGGTCCACCACTTCGCCCTCGATGACCAGCTTTACCAGGAGCTCCAGGCCTTCTGCCACACACACCAGGCCACTCCCTTTGTGGTGCTCCTCGCCGCTTTCAGGGCGACGCACTACCGCCTCACCGGTGTCGACGATGCCACCATTGGCACACCCATCCCCAGCAACACCAACCTCATATGCATTCGCACCACCCTCGAGCCAGAGGACTCGTTCCATGCTCTCGTCCAGCGCGTGCAGCAAACCAACAGCGCGGCCTCTAGCAACCAGGATGTCGCCTTCCAGAAGATCGTCTCGGAGCTGCGTCCCGGCGCCGCCGACCGGTCCCGTAACCCGCTCGTTCAGACGATATTTGCAGTTCACTCGTCAGAAGATGCCGACAGCCCACGGCTCGACGGTGTGACGGTAGCCACGTCCAAGTTTGACATTGAATTTCATCTCATCCAGGAGGCTCAGCGCATGAGCGGTCACATCATCTTCTCGGATGATCTATTTGAAGCTTCGTCTATCCGCTTCGTCGAGTCCGTCTTCACTGAGGTCCTCGGCCGTGGCCTCAAGACACCCGAGGCCCTCGTGTCGACACTGCCTCTCACCCAGGGTCTCTCAGCACTGGCCGATATGGGCCCCACAGATGTTGCGCGCACCGATTACCCGCGCGATTCCAGCGTCGTCGAGCTCTTCCGGAGACAGGTCTCTCTCAGCCCCAACACTGTTGCCGTCAAGAACGCATACTCGTCTTCTCAGCTCACATACGCGGAGCTGGACCGGCAATCGGACCAGCTCGCCCACTGGCTGGTCCAGCGCGGGCTCGCCCCAGAGACCATGGTCGCGGTACTGGCGCCGCGGTCGTGCGAGACAATCGTGGCCCTGTTGGCCATTCTCAAGGCCAATCTGGCCTATTTGCCTCTCGACGTCAACGTTCCCGTTGGCCGCCTCGAGAGCATCCTCTCCGCCGTCCAGGAAGACAAGCTCGTCCTTCTCGGCGCCGGCGTTATGCCTCCCGCTCTGCAGCTCAAGGACGTGAGCTTCCGCCACATTGCCCAGGTCCTGGACGAGCAAGGCCAGCTCTTCGCTGGCGCTCTGCCGACGCCAACGGCTTCTAGCCTCGCATACGTCATGTTCACGTCCGGGTCAACGGGCAAGCCCAAGGGTGTCCAAGTGGAGCACCGCGGCATCGTGCGGCTGGTGCGCGAGACCAACGTGGCCTCCAAGACGCAGTCAAGTGGCAACATTGCGCACGTTGCCAACCTGGCCTTTGACGCCGCGACGTGGGAAATCTACGCCGCGCTGCTCAACGGCGGCACGCTCGTCTGCATCGACTACATGACGGTCGTCGACCCGGTCACACTGGGACGGGTGCTGCAGCGGGAGGCCGTGCGGTCCTGCATGCTCACGCCTGCTCTCCTCAAGCAGTGCCTTGCCAGCGCGCCATCTGCTCTCTCCGGCCTGGAACTACTCTTCGCCGCCGGAGACCGCCTCGACCCACGCGATGCTGCCCAGGCCAAGGGCATCATCAAGGGTGACCTCGTCAACGCCTACGGTCCCACCGAGAATACCACCTTCAGCACCATCTACAAGGTCCCGGCCAATGAGAAGTGTGTCAACGGCATGCCCATCGGCGTAGCCATCAGCAACTCGGGCGCCTTCATCATGGACCCGGAGCAGCGCCTCGTGCCTCCTGGCGTCATGGGTGAGCTCATCGTCACTGGCGACGGTCTCGCCCGTGGATACACCAACGCGGAGCTCAACAAGGACCGCTTCGTGCATGTGGCCATCAACGGCGAGTCTGTCCGCGCCTATCGCACCGGTGACCGAGTGCGCCACCGCCCTTCGGACGGCATGATCGAGTTCTTTGGCCGTATGGACTTCCAGGTCAAGATCCGTGGTCACCGCATTGAGCTGCCCGAGATCGAGCATGCTCTTCTGCGCAGCGAATCCGTCAGCGATGCCGTGACTCTGGTGCACCAACCCGAGGGCGAGCTGGCGGAGCTTGTTAGCTTTGTCACGGTTCAAGGTGATATCGCGGATGGCGCTGCTCAGCAGGACTCTCAGGACCAGAAGGACACCGGCGACGATGGCCGACTCGAGAACCAGGTCGAGTCTTGGAGGGATCTGTTCGAGAATGGCACCTATGCCGACATCAACACAATCGACACCACCAAGGTCGGCAGAGATTTTATGGGTTGGACATCCATGTACGACGGCGAGCTCATCGACACCGCCGAGATGAACGAGTGGCTGGATGACACCATACACCACATGAACCGCAATGGCGGACAGCCACGCAATGTCCTAGAGGTCGGAACCGGTACGGGTATGATCTTGTTCAATCTCATCGACAACCTTAATAGCTATGTCGGGCTTGACCCGTCTGCATCTGCCGCTGCTTTTGTCAACAAGATGGCCCAAGTAAGGCCTGCCCTGGCTGACAAGGTCGACGTACGCGTCGGCACCGCCATCGACGTCGACTCCCTGGGCGAGCTTAATCACCCGGACATGGTGGTGATTAACTCGGTGGCACAGTACTTCCCCACGCAAGAGTACATCTCATCCGTCGTGGACAAGTTGCTGGCCATTGACGGCGTGGAGCGCATCTACTTTGGCGACATGCGCTCCTGGGCCATTTACCGCGACTTCTGCACTACTAGGGCCCTGCACCAACTAGGCTCCTCTGCCACAAAGGAAGCAGTGCGACACGAGCTGGCGGAGAAGGCTGAGGAGGAGGAGGAGTTCCTCGCCGACCCGGCCTTTTTCACCAACTTGATGAGCCGCCTGCCAGAGATTGTCGAGCACGTCGAGATTCTTCCCAAGCGCATGAAGGCCACCAACGAGCTGAGCTGCTACCGTTTCGCGGCCGTCATCCACAAGCGCCAGGCCGGTCAGCCCAAGACTATCCAGGAGATCAGCAAGGGCGCTTGGGTCGATTTCAAGGCCAAGCAGCTGGATCGTGCTGGCTTGTTAGGCCTCCTGCAGGCGTCCTCGGCCGCTTCCACGGTTGCCGTGAGCAATGTGCCCTACAGCAAGACCATTCTCGAGCGCCACATCGTCGACTCGCTTGACGACGAGACCGAGGAGGGAGCCGACTGGTTCTCGTCACAGCGTGAGGCTGCCGAGCGCTGCCCAGCCCTGTCAGCTTTGGACCTGGCTGAGCTGGCTGAACAGGCTGGCTTCAAAGTCGAGCTGAGCTGGGCGCGCCAGCGTTCCCTTCGCGGCGGCATGGACGCCGTCTTCCACCGCGTCGATGGTCTGCGCCCCTTGTTCCGCTTCCCGACTGAGCACGAGGGCCGGTCCAAAGAGTCTCTGACCAACAGTCCCCTGCGCCGTCAAGAGGCCCAGGTGGTCGAGGCTCTGCTCAAGACAGCGCTGCAGGCCTCGCTGCCCAAGTATATGATCCCTGCACGCATCGCCGTGCTGGATAGGATGCCCATTAACGCCAACGGCAAGGTGGACCGCAAGCAGCTGGCCAGACTGGCGAGCGTGTTCGCCAAGGCGACCAAGGGCTCTCGCCAGATCGTGGAGCCGCGCACAGACCTGGAGCGTGCCGTGTGCGAGGAGCTCTCCAGTGTGCTCAACGTCGATGCCGTTGGCATCACCGACAACTTCTTCGACCTTGGCGGCCACTCGCTCAAGGCCCCGCGTGTTGCCGCGCGCATCAATCAGCGCCTGAATGCGACTATCCTCCTGCGTGACGTGTTCGCCCACCCTGTGGTTGCCGACCTGGCCAAGAAGGTTGGCGAGTCGCTGGGCAATTCGCCCCAGGACAAGCTGGACCAAGACCCCGGCGAGGATGAGGCCATTGAGATCGAGGACGAGGAGGAGCTGCTGACTATGTCACTGGCCACCAAGCTGCGACACTTCAACTCTGTTGTCCGTCCGCAGTGCGTTAAGTCGCTAGGCATCGCCAGCGAGGACATCGAGGAGGTTCTGCCCGCCACCGGTGTCCAGACCCGCATGCTCGTCTTCGTGGAGGAGGCCGAGGAGATGAACATCACCAAGCCCTGCATCGAGCACTTTGTTTACCATGTGCCTGACGAGCTCGACCCCGCCCGCCTTGAGCAGGCCATCGTCGACGTCACCAAGCGCCACGACGCCTTCCGCACCGTCTGGGTGCAGGTCGAGCACCCCCTGAGCCCCTACGCCCAGTGCATCCTCAACCCTGCGCACCCCCGTGCCCAGCTGCCCATGGTCCACAGCGTCGTGCACGAGTACGACACCAGCCCGGATAGCCTCTGGGAGCAGACCATCAGCAACGCCCAGCGCAGCGCCGAGGAGTACATCCGTCTGGACCGCGTCGGTGCCGTTGTCCAGGTCGTGCGCTCAGCCGACAACAAGCACCACGTCCTCATCTTCTCCCTGTTCCACCTCATCTACGACGGTATGAGTCTGGACTTCCTGCGCCGCTCGTTCGCCCAGGCGTACGATGGCGTTCCTCCCAGCAACCTGCCCGCGGTCGGCATGCGCCTCCCCGTCGAGGAGCACTACAACACCGACTGGCTTGCTACCAGCATGTACTGGATGAAGCGTCTTGCCGGTGTGGCCCCCTTCAAGGCTGGGCAGACGGTGCTCAAGAGTGCAGTTCCCGGGCAGTTCACGTCGATCCGCACCACCCAGGACACCGCCTGCGAGATCCTCGAGTCCTCCATCAGCTTGAATGAGCTCTTCTCCCTCAGCAAGAACAAGTTCCCCTCGCCCATGGCCATTGTTCAGGGTGCCTGGGCCATGACACTGGCGCAGACTCTCGTCAAGGCCAAGAGCGCTGGCCAGGAGCCTTCCGCGGCCAACCTCGATGTGCAATTTGGCAGCGTCTTCCACGGCCGCAACAGCCCCGAGGCCCTCCGCTGCGTGGCCCTGATGCTAGACGTCTTCCCCACACGCATCGTCTTCTCGGACGCGTACAAGGGTGAGGAGCAAGGCGGGCCCAAGAAGCGCACGCACCGCGAGATCTGCCAGGAGCTGTTCACGCAGTACGTCGACTCCCTGGGGTACTCGGAGATGCCCTGCCCCACCATCGACTTTGCCAAGCTGACGCGCCGCTTCGACAACACTATCATCCTGCAGGCCTACCCCAAGGAGGAGGTCGATGTCGACGCCAGCGGGCTGCCCAAGACCAGCTTGGAGACCTTGCCTGGGTTCACCCGCGAGGAGCACCTGCAGGCCCCCTGGAAGGAGACCAACCACGGCTACCCGATTCTGATGGAGCTCTGGCCTGGACGCGACAGCGAGGACGAGAAGTTCCGCCTGCGTTGCACGTACAACAACCGCTGGCCGGGCTACGAGTTCATGACCCCGGAGTGGGCCCAGGGCTTGCTGCTGACCCTGGACCACGCGCTCGATCAGATCTTGCACAACCCTGATGGGGAGTTTGACCCTGTGAGACTTGTCGAGGCAAGACAACAACAGTAAATGTTTATACTGAGTGGTAAACTCGGATGATTCTATCCCTTAAAAAATCCTGTATGTAATTTGGAAATTTGGTTTAGATGTTTGGCTTTGGGGACCGACTGTTTTCTCCTATTTTTCGGTGATGATGCTTCTTCTTGTTGTTTTGTCTGTCTTGTCATTGAGAGGTACATTGCTGCGGTAATTGTAATGTAATTTGGATCAATCTCGGATTAACTGGGATATGTGATGGGCACCCTGGATTATTCAACACATATAAGGGACATCAAGAGATAGAACATTTGAATCAATCCATTTCGTGCATCAATTGGCCCTTCCCTCGATACAATCCACAGATATGTCATAATACATCTATGCCTCCAGGGCTCTTTTATCAACCGTAAATCACGGCGCAGTCTACAGATACCAATACGTACTAGTAGTACGTGCTCATGGTATCCATATGTACACCGATATTTTTCAGTGCTCTATATGCAGTTTATCGCTGGATGAAATATCTACATTTGAATGATGCTTCCATACTATCCACTCAATGGTGGACGAAGGTTGCTTGATTCAACAAAGTTGGCGAAATCATCTGCCTGCGCAAGACCTGCTTGGGAGCTGACTCTGCGCAACTGGGCGGCAGTCCACGCACGGGTCTCGTGGCTGAGGTTGTGCATGCAGCCCACAGTAAGGAGAACCCAGCAGGCAAAGTAGCCGCCGATGGCCGAGGCGGCGTTGTTCTTGGAGCGCTCGTGCTGCTGCGTCGGCAGCTGCTGGCGGAGTTTCTGCTGCTTCTGCTGCTGCAGCTGCAGCTCCTGCGCCGGGGAAGTGGCGTCACCCATGAGCTGGGGCACGGAGGCAAGCATCTCGTCGCGCAGGCGGACGATGTTCTGGGTGGCCTGGTGCAGGCGGTCGGCGTAGTTGTTGGCGAAGAACCAGTTGCTGTCGGTGTTCGCGCCGCGGAGGAGGAGGTGGCTGATGGCGTGGTTGGCGAGGATGCGGCAGACGCGCATGCTGTTCCAGACGGAGGCAATCCAGACGTCGTGGTAGATGTGGTTGACGTCGCGCCAGATGCGAGTCGGATCGTAGCTGTTGCTAGACGAGTTGGATTTGGCGGTGAACTGCCACTCGGAAGGGCACTTGGAGAAGGTGCTCTCGAGGCGATAGTCAATCTCGAACGCCTGTGAGAGGTAGCGCTCGAGGTGCTCAATGGAGATGTTGGCACCCTTGAGAGGACCGGAGAGCATAGAGGTAGAGGCGGGGGAAGAACCGGATGCAGTAGAGGGGGAGTTGGAGGAATCGGAGGCGGAGGCGGCGAAAGTGGAGGAGGAGGCGCCGGAAGAGTTGGGGAAGAACGAGTAGCCGCCAGGGGAAATGTGCTGGTAGAGATCCAGAAGCTCGACCATGCCGCTGCAGGCGACCCAGTAGGGATCCGAGACGCTAATGGCGTTGGCGGCCTCGACGCGCAGCATACGTAGGCTCGAGGGCATGGTGGAACCGGAGCGCAGGCAGTTGGTGAGGAGCTGGGAGAAGACATCCTTGAAGATCTGCAGGCCGGTCGAGGTGGAGAACTGGGAGCGGCCGCGCAGGTTGAGGAGCGAAGTGGCACCCTCAATGTGGTGCTTCCAGCCGTCGATAGAAGCCTTGCTGAACTCGTAGAGGGCGAGGACAAGGACAGAGACGAGGGTGCTATCGCGACGGGCGGCCTGGGGGTCGGCGAGGGCGAGATTGACACGCTCCATGGTGCGGGTGTACATCATCATGGACCGGGTCAACAGGTCGGCCTGGCTAGTGGTGCGAGCGAGTCCACTGAAGCCGACCGCCAGAATGGCACCCTCGAGGATGTCATTGCCGCCGTCGTCTTGCGCCAGCATAGCCGGAACGTAGTCGAAGAAGCCGGAGGAGGGACCGGACTGCCGAACGACGTAGTGAGAGAGGAAGAAATCGAGACCGATCATGACAAGAGGCAAGGAGAAGGGACGCGCTATGACCTCGGGCTGACTGGTGGTGAAGTTGTTGTGTCCTAGCCGTTGGCGGTCGCCGCGGTTGCTGCCGTCATCCGGGAACTGATCGAGAGCCACATCGTCGCCGCCTACACTCGAAGCGCCGGCACGGGAACGACGCCCAGACACGGAGGCAGGAACAGAAGCAGCGGATCCAGGACCGTCGCCCGATACTGGCATGGCGCTGGGCGAGACATCCTGGTGGAGGGAGAAGAGCCCAGTCTCATCCGGGTTGAAAGGGTCGTGGAAGTTCATCAACTCGGGCATGAAGCTGCCACCGGCGAACATCCCGGCTCCAACATCGACGTCGCTCATGTCCAGCATGGTCTCGTCGACGACATCGGAGGGGCGGCTGGCGTGATAGTCCGGTGCGGAAGTGTTTGGTTGTTGGTTCTGTGCCTGTGGTGGGGCTGCGCGCTCCACCGAGCGGCCGTCGGTTGGGGTGGCCGTCGACGTCCTCTTAGAGACTTTTGAGCGGGCGCGATTGATGACCTGTGTGCTCTCGTCGCGAAAGATGAGGCTTGAGGGATCTCTGTACCCGGGGCATTTCTGCCCCGTGCGACAACATTGGCCGCATTCTGGGACTGCTTTGTCGCACTTTTTTGGGGGGGTTTAAATGTGAGCCAGAATGTCTTTTTTACTTCATTCCCTTTTTTTTTTTTTGCCTGATGATTTTGTGTCTTTTGTAAAGGGGCGCAAACAATAATGACTTACTCTTCTCTTCCTGGCGCGACAACTGTTGCAACTTGTTGAAGGACGACCGCAGTAGACCATGATGGCGATTCTACCAAGTGGTGATGATTGTGGATGGATAGGCGGGGAAATGTCCACGGGTATCAGGCATCAACCCCAACGCACCGACTTAGGACGTGAATCAGAGAGTGGAGACCGTTCCCGTTCCGCGTGGGGACACAAGGTAAGGCTGGATGAGATGAATGCCAAGTTCAGACGATACAGTAAAAAAGGACTGGAAAGAGAAAGCAAGCCGACCAGACGATTTGAAGTGGGCGAAAAGCGTTGTGCCTAAATACACACACACACACACACACACACAAACACAATTTATTAGCGCCCAGCAGCTAAGCCGGAAGGACAGCTATAGTGATACTTGGTATGATGTGTAAAGATGATTGCCATTCTTCCAATGTTGCTACCTAGCTAAGAGGGTCTTGTCACGTGGAGCTAAGCCTTGACAATCTTCGATGTCCCGCAGCACTAAACCCTTTTGGTTCGGGGTGTGCTACTTCCGTACAGTACCAAGAGGCTTGGCAGCACCAGGGCTGCACTGCTACAGCGGGAGTACTCCGTACTGCAGCCCTGTGAACCGTGCCAACATCAATTATACCAAAAATACCAAAAATACCAAAAATACAAGATAGGTAAAATATTATACAATTCAAAGTTTAGTACGCAGTACGGAGTAGTCCGTAGTTATCCCTATAAACGCGTCTTTTGTTAATTGACAGAAATAGTTATTTATACTAGTAGTATTCGGGATGATTTATATAAGAAAACGGGTCAAAAAACGCGTTATTAGTATGTTTTAGAAGAAAGTGCGAAAAGTTGAGAATCTGAACTTGTCAAGTTCCAATATATATCCAGGGATATATCTCGACCATACTTCTACCACAAACTATAAAAACGATCTAATTATATATCTTTGAAATAAAATATATAAAGCAAATAGTATAAATAATTAGTAATTAATAATTTAGAATTAATAATAATCCCTAGATTTTATATATAATTTTAATAATAGTACGATTTTATACTGAATAATAGGTAATTTCTTGACAAATCATGCTAGCGTAGCACTGGATTAGGGCACAGGTGTACGGAGTACAAAGTAAGGAATTGGAAAGTGTAAGTTGGACCAATAGTGGCGCATCACTACCTAGGTACTCACTCTACTTGGATGTGGCACATTTTTGAGATATCACCAAACAGTACGGAGTACAAGCACTTAATTCACACGACTTTTTCGACCGTTTCTATGTACCATGGTCAAACATCAACAGAAAAGAGACCAAAGGCAATGCTCATTAATGAGATTAAAATAGGGGAAAAACTCAAGCGACAAGGGATTCCTCCGACCCCAACGGCCAACTCATCAACTAAGTTTGCTGTCAGCATATAGCCTCAAGATCATCGCTATTCAGCACCCAAAACGGCCCCCTTCCCCTTGAGGCCCTTGAAAGAGTAGCCTTGTAAAAAAAAAAAGAAAAGAAAAACGAAAAAAAAAGAAAACAAATAAAAAGAAACAAATGTGCAATGGCATATACCCAAAAGTTCGACACTACTGATGCACCTCGTAAACGAGTTTGAAACCGCTGACCTCCTTTCTCCGAATCATCTCCAATCCTTCTAGGATGCCGGAAAACTCGCCCGACATGACATTGGCAGGGTGGTTCTTGAGCTTGCCCTCGAGCAGGTACTTCTGGGCGCCGCCGTAGAGTTCGTCAGCAAAGGTACGCGCATCGGGGTCCGCGTCCCGCCCGTAGGGGGCCACCCAGCTACTGCCGCGACCCTTGACGGTGGAGCCCAGGATCCAGTCGGGCTTGACCACCTTGCGAGTGGCCTGCGCCTCGGGGTACGGGTCCAGCGCCGTGTAGCGGCCGCCCGCACGGCCAATGGCCTCGTAGCACAGCTTCATGGACGAAGTGGCGGTGATGCAGTCGATGGCGTAGGCCAGGGCGTTCTTGGTGTACGACCTGATGTCCTTGGCGCAGTCGGGGGACCGGTAGTCAAACGTCTTCTCGGCACCGTAGGAGAGGACCAACTCCTCGTGCGACGGCGAGCAGGTGGCGATGGGCCGGAAGCCCGCCAGCTTGAGCAGCTGCAGGGCCATGGTGCCCGTCGAGGTGCTCCCACCGTTGACGAGCACGTGGGGCGGACTGGCGGCCGAGTTGGGCGCGCTCAATGACCCGGGCAGCTTCATGGAGCGAAACAGAGCAATGCCTGCGGACGACAGCGACGTGCCCATGCACGCGGCATCGGCGAAGGACATGTCATCCGGCAGACGCAGAGCCTGGGTGGCCACAGTCGAGGCATACTGGCAGAAGCCGCCGCCGCTCGGCCTCTTACGGTCCATGCTGTCGGCGGTGCCCAGGACCCGGTCCCCCACCTTGAGGTCTTGCCTGGTGACCCCGGTGCCAATGGCCACGACGACGCCGGCAAAGTCGAAGCCGAGAATGGCGTTGGGTACCGCGAAGCCCTTGGCCATCTTGGAATCGACGGGGTTGAGGGCCAGCGCGGCCGTCTTGACCAGCACGGAATCCGGCTCCAGGTCGATTACGGGCACATCCTGCGCGATGCGGAGCGTGCCCTCCTCGTCAGCAGCGATGATGGCGGTCTGCGTCTTGGGGATGGAGGCGGCCATGGTGAAGGATGGTGATGGTGACGTTACTGCTGTTCTCTTTGTTGTCGTTGATTGGCCAGGGAGAGAAAGAAGGATGGGAATAGTTTGTAGTTGTTGTAAACCAGCGATAGCATTCAACTCGTCCCTAATATCTTAATAACAACAATATCGACATGTCTTTTCACGAGGTAGTTGTCGACTGCAAGATCTACATATGTATATACACGGGCGCAATCTTGTACCAGTGTGGTTCGGGGCGGGCTGAGATGGGGGAAACAGGCAACCTCTTCTCTCTTCTGGGGATTGGCTTGAGAGGTTACCCATCACCGTCCCGTCTGGCCGTCGCACTCGGGCCACTTTTACTCTGGGTCAACAAGTCCATATTCCTATTATGGCAAGTCAAGAGATGGCCACACGTGTTGGCCAGGAAAAAGGATGAAGCTGTCGTCTCAAAGAAGAAACCCAATGCCAGGGCGGGATATATGGCCCAAAGCGAAATAGTTATGTGGGGAGCTCACTAATACCGAAGTGGGTGTACCTGGGTTTGTAGATGAGAATTGACATTCCAAGGTTTGGACGTTGCTTCATTAAGACAAGCACTGATTACTTGCAGGTGGCAATCCACCGGGGCGGGGGAGGAAAATAGATCCCTATCGGGTATTAGGGAAACCAGTGTTTCACAGGAGCGGAAGAAGAATAATAGGAGGTAGTATACGTGGTGGGGGGGGTGGTGGATGGGACCGCTGATGTGGGGTTGTAATTTCCCACGAATATTCATGGATGGTCTTACAATAAGCACTTGTTAAGCACGCCAATCCCGTCGGATTTGGCCCCAAAAATCCTGAAGGATTTGGCCCAAAAACTCTGTAAGATTTGGCTAGACTGCACAAATCTCACCTGTGACGAATTTGGTTTGAAGCGTACCTACGTACTTCGTATATACGTTACGTACGTATGGAGGACGTGTATACTGATTATTATCGGGGAGGCTACCTACAAAGTAGGTAGCTACCTAGGTAGGTAGTATGCTTGCGATTCTTTCAACAATTGGCCCGGTGCTAAGTATCTGCCAGCTTGGCAACATCCTGGTCTTCGTGGCAGGCACGGTTCGGATCTACCCACGATGCTTAATCGTACATCCCTACGGAAGAGTGTATCGCCAAGACCAAGCGTGGAAGGCTTATCAATGTCAGTCAGCGCTGCCGAACAGGGGGGTAAGAGCCCCACACATCTCCGCTAACACAACAACCCCCCTATTCGCTCGCTCGTCTTTTTGCCCCGTGTCCTATGACTCCCATCTGATTCCCCCAGGGCTGACTCTGGTCCCACCCGTGGACGAGGTAAATAGGTCCGAGCTAACTGGTAATGGTGCGGCTGGAGAAGCTGACAAGCCTAACGCAGTCTTCCAAGGTTGTCTTGTGGATCCCTCTGCCTCCATTGACGAACCGCAGGTACTTCACCAGCCAGTTCAAGACCATATCTCACCTGCACATTATATTGCGGGTCCATTATACTGCGGGTCGCTCAACAATTGAATAACCAGATTAGGAAGCTCTGACAGAGCGAAAATATTGAGGGAGGTTCGCAAATGACTCATGAGAACTAGGAGATTACCAGTTTAGCCGAATACATCCATGTACCCAGGTATCCGTGGGCCGCGGAGGTATGGATACCGGGATATTCGATGTGTGGATACACCTGGGTATGTCTCATCTACTACTAGTTCCTGAACCAGTTCTTTCTTCATCGGGATACCACCTCCACGATCAAAGGGGTCCCCACGGAAGGTCAAGGCTTCACATCATGGCGAGCTCTTGAGGTAAGCCACCGAAAATGTGTCAAGGCGAGAGAGAGAGAGAGAGAGAGAGCACGGGTTCGCTCGATGGAGACCTGATCTGAAGCTGTCAGGTTGAAACATAAAACCTACATATATCCATCATGGCATCGCAGCTCGTCCGTCGATCTTCATCGTCAGCGCTTGCGGCTTCAGCCCTTTCCCATCCCTTCAACATTGTCTGGTCTAATACCTGTACCAAGTCTCACCAGGCCTACCAAATCTTACCAAGTCTTTACGAACTTGAAGTCTTTTCGATCTTTTGTGCATCAAGTCTTACCAAGTCTCTTTGTGCCTTTTGATTCGAGTCTACCTGCTTGAATATCTTTGATTCTATTCGATTCTATTTACCAGACAAGTCAAGCAATATACACACCCCATCTATACACCTATTTTCTATCATCTCCGTCAAAATGTCTCCCTCATACAACGAGCCCATTGCCATTGTTGGCAACGCTTGTCGATTCCCTGGGGATGCCACATCCCCTTCCAAGCTATGGGAACTGCTCAAGGAGCCCCGTGAGGTGGCCCGGCCCATCGACCGTTTCGCCGCCTCGAGCTTCTACCACGAAAATGGTCACTACCACGGCGCCAGCAATGTGCGCGACGCTTACCTCCTCTCCGAAGACCCTCGCTACTTCGATGCCCAGTTCTTTAACATTCCCCCTGGTGAGGCCGACTCCATCGACCCCCAGCAGCGTACAGTCCTCGAGACGGTGTACGAGGCCGTCGAATCCTCCGGCCTGGTGCTCGAGGACCTGCGCGGCTCAGACACGGCCGTCTACGTCGGTGTCATGTGTGACGACTACGGCAACATTTGCTACGTCGACCAGGAGGCCGTCCCCACCTACGCCGCCACCGGCACAGCTCGTAGCATTCTGTCCAACCGTGTCTCTTTCACCTTCGACTGGCGGGGTCCGTCGATGACTATTGACACGGCCTGCTCGTCATCCCTGGTCGCTATCCACCAGGCGGTTCAGGTTCTGCGCAGCGGAAACTCCAACGTCGCTGTGGCCGCCGGTGCCAACTTGATTTTCAGCCCGAGTATGTGCCTCACGATCCCCCTTGCTACAAAAATGCTTTAAAAAACCTTGCTAATCTTTGGACTAAAGACATGTTCATCGCCGAGTCGAACCTGAACATGCTTTCCCCCACGGGCAAGTCCCAGATGTGGGACGCCAACGCCAACGGCTACGCCCGTGGTGAGGGTATCGCCGCTGTCATCATGAAGCGTCTCTCCGACGCAATCAGGGACGGTGACCACATTGAGTGCATCATTCGCGAGACAGGCTGCAACCAGGACGGTCACACTCCTGGTATCACCATGCCCAGCCAGGAGGCCCAGACCAAGTTGATTCATGACACCTACCGTCGTGCCGGCTTGGACCTGAGCAAGCCCGAGGACCGTCCTCAGTACTTTGAGGCTCATGGCACTGGTACCAAGGCTGGTGACGGCGTCGAGTCCAAGGCCATCTACCACGCCTTCTTCCCCGAGGGTCAGACCATTGACGAGAGTCTGTGGGTTGGCTCCATCAAAACCATCATCGGCCACACCGAGGGTACCGCCGGTATCGCCGGTGTCATGAAGGCCTCCCTTGCCATCCAGAATAAGACCATACCGCCAAACCTGCACCTCAAGACCCTCAACCCGGAGATTGTCCCGTACTACGGCAAGCTCCAAATCGCCAAGACTGCGCAGGACTGGCCCGCGCTGCCCGCCGGCGCCGTTCGCCGGGCCTCCATCAACTCCTTCGGTTTCGGTGGCACCAACGCTCACGCCATTATTGAGGCGTACGAGCCCGAGGTCTCCCTCGTGCAGGCTGAGGCTGCGGCCAAGGCTGCTATCGCCCTGCCCCTCACATTTTCCGCCACCTCGGAGAAGTCTCTCACCAACCTTATGGGTAAGTACCTGGAGTACCTGACTGAGAACCCCGATGCCGACCTCACCAGTCTGGCCTTCACCCTGCACAACCGCCGTTCCACCTTTGCGTACCGCAGCCACATTGCTGGCCAGTCGGCCGAGGAGATCTTGCCCAAGCTACAGAACGCTGTTGAGGAGCAGCAGTCTGGCAACGCGGCCAGCATCGTCCGCGGGACTTCGTCCAAGAAGCACCTGCTCGGTGTCTTCACCGGTCAGGGCGCTCAGTGGGCGACCATGGGTCGTGAGCTGATCCGCGCCTCCAAGCTTGCCCAGGACATCATTGGCAAGCTCGAGCAGTCCCTCGCCGAGCTGCCGGCCTCTGACCGCCCGTCCTGGTCTCTCATGGAGCAGCTGATGGCTGACCCCGCCCAGTCTCGCATTGCTGAGGGTGAACTGTCCCAGCCGCTATGCACTGCCGTTCAGGTCGTTCTGGTCGAGGTGCTCAAGCTGGCCGGCATCACTTTCGATGTCGTCGTCGGCCACTCCAGTGGTGAGATTGGTGCCGCGTACGCCGCCGGATTCTTCAACGCCACGGATGCCATCCGCATTGCCTTCTACCGTGGCCGCTACGCCTTCATGGCGAAGGGTCCTGAGGGCCAGAAGGGTGGTATGTTGGCTGTTGGTACCACTCTTGACGATGCTCGCGAGCTTGTCGAGCTCCCCGCCTTCGAGGGTCGCGTCGCCGTGGCCGCATACAACTCCGACGCCAGCGTCACCCTCTCCGGTGATCTTGACGCCATTGAGGAGGTCAAGGAGGTCTTGGACGACGAGCGCGTCTTCAATCGTCAGCTGAAGGTTGACACCGCGTACCACTCGCACCACATGATCCCCTGCTCCGCCAAGTACTATGAGGCTCTTGACAATTGCAATGTTCAGATCCTCCAGCCCTCTGGTGAGACCAAGTGGTACTCGTCTGTGTACGACGGCAAGCTCATGGAGCCTTGCGAGGAGCTCAAGCACACTTACTGGGTCGACAACATGGTTAATATCGTCCTGTTTGCTACGTCCCTTAAGTCTGCTCTCAACAATACCGTACCTCAGCCCACCCAGGTCATTGAAGTCGGTCCCCACGCCGCCCTCAAGGGTCCTGCCTCCAACGTTATCGAGGAGGTGGTCAAGGCTGCGCTGCCTTACACCGGCACCCTTGCTCGTGGCCAGAACGACGTCAATGCCGTGGCCTCCACCCTCGGTTACCTATGGGCTCAGTTTGGCCGCAGCTCCGCCGACTGGAAGGGTTACTCGCAGGTCTTCTCCTCGAGCATTCCTACCATTCTCCAGGAGCTACCCAGCTACCCCTGGCATCACGACCGTCTGTTCTGGTACGAGGCTCGCAAGTCGCGTGTCAACCGCCTTCGTCAAGACCCCGCTCACGTCCTGCTCGGTACACGCACCGACTCCATCAACGAGCGCGAGTACCGCTGGCGCAACTACATCAGCTCCAAGGAGATCCCCTGGCTCTCCGGCCACAGCATTCAGGGCCAGACCTTGTTCCCTGCTGCTGGTTTCCTCATGATGGCTGTTGAGGCTGCTCGCGTCGTCGGCCGTGACCAGGCCATCCACGCCATTGAGCTGCAGAACTCCCAGATCCACCGCGCCCTGGCTGTCAACGAGGACAAGGGTATCGAGACCCTCTTCACCCTGTCCAATGTCACTTCTGTCCAAACGGGTGCAGACACCTCTACTCTCACTGCCAACTTCGCTTGCGATGCGTGCCTCCAGAAGGGTTCTGATGTCTTCACCTCCATCGCCAGTGGTAAGCTCATCTTGAGCCTCGGCACTCCCTCTTCCTCGGCCCTGATCGAGTACCCCAAGGAGGCTGGCCTCGGCATGCTGGATGTCGACTGTGACGAGTTCTACGCTTACCTGGCCTCAATCGGCTACAACTACGCCGACCTCTTCAGGGGGATCACCTCCATGAGCCGATGCTGCGACCTGGCTCAGGGTGAGATTATCACCTCTACTGCCAGCCAGAGCGGCCCCATGGACGAGTTCCTGCTGCACCCGTCCACTCTTGACGTTGCCTTCCAGGCCATCTTTGCCGCCATCAGCTACCCCGGAGACGGTGCACTGTGGGCTCTGCACATCCCCACCACTATCCGCCGCGTCGTCATCAACCCCGTCATCTGTCCGATGAAAGGCGGTCTTGACGAGAAGGTCCGCTTCTCGGCTACCTCCAACCGCGCTGATGACGGTACCTTCTCCGGCAGCGTTGACATCTTCCCTGTCCACAGCGACCACTCGCTGTGCCAGGTTGAGGGAATGGAGGTCAGCCCCGTGGCTCCCCCTACGGCCAGGGACGACCGCCACATGTTTGGCCACACCAGCCGCTGGCTCAGCACTCCTGACGCCGAGGCCGTGGCCAAGCCTATCTCAATCACCACCGAGCAGGAGCAGGCGCACCAGCTTCTCGACAGTCTCGCGCTCCAGGAGCTGCGGAAGATGGTTGCCTCTGGTAACTCCGAGCACGCCCATCTGCGCACCTGGGCCCAGGGTGTCCTCAAGGTTGCTGGCACGGACGTCTCCACTGAGCAGGATGACAGCTCTAGCGTCACTGTTGACCAGGCTTGCGCTGCCGACTTTGCTGTATTCAAGGCCCTTGGCTCTGGCGAGTCCGGCTTACTGAACAAGTTCTACGCCTCGGCGTTCGGTGCTGCTGAGGCTCGCAGCTCTTTGGTCTCGCTGGTTCACCAGATCTCCCGCCGCTACCCTCACATGCGCATCATGGAGCTCAGCGCCGGAAACGGTGCCGCTACCAAGCCTCTCCTGGAGACTCTTGGTGCCTTGTGCTCCGCCTACACTGTCACTGACTCGACTGACCAGCACTTCGCGGCCCTTAACAAGGAGCACGGTGATGACCTCTTCACCCAGACCCTCGACTTGGACCAGGACCTCGAGGAGCAGGGCTTCTCCGCCGCCAGTTTTGATCTCATCATTGCCCCCGCCGGCATCCACAATGTGCAGGACCGTGCTCAGACCATTCAGAAGCTGCGCTGGCTTACCAGGCCTGGCGGTTTCCTCTTTGTCCAGCAGATCACCAACGCCAGTGCTGCCCACGTCGGCCTGGCCGTGGCCAGCTTGGCGTCGCAGACTGAGGTTCCCGAGCTGTCTGAATACGATGCTCTACTTCAGGACGCTGGCTTCTCCGGCATTGACTCTGTCACTCCGGACTCTGTCAGCCCCTTCAGCGTCTTTGTGTCTCAGGCCGTCGACGCTCAAATCAACACCATCCGTGCTCCTCTGACTGCCGGCAACAAGACCACCATTGACCAGATTCTACTCATCGGTGGTCGCAGCTTCCAGACTTCTCGCCTGATCAACAAGATCAAGAACACCCTCAGCCAGTACTGCAGCAACATCACGTCGATCCAGAGCATGCGCGAGTTCAAGTCGTCCCTGCTGGCGTCTAGGCCTCTTGTGCTTTCGCTCACTGAGCTCGACGAACCCTTCTTCCAGGACCTGACCGACCAGAAGTACAAGGCCCTGCAGACTCTGTTCTTCCGCTCGCGTTACATTGTCTGGGCCACTCGCGGTGCCAACGGCGACAACCCTTACGCCAATATCATGAAGGGTGTCGTCCGCTGCTTGCTGATCGAGATTCCTCACCTTCACTGCCAGATGTTCAACATCGAGGGCAAGGTCAAGATCGACCAGCACGCCACCGTGCTGGCCGAGCAGCTGCTGCGCCTGCACATTGCCGACGGTTGGAAGGACAAGATCCCCGCGTACAGCGCTTTGTGGACCTCGGAGCGCGAGCTGATGCTTGCCGACGACAAGCTCCACATTACTCGGTACGACTCCGAGGCCGAGCTCAATGACCACTACAACGTCTTGCGCCGTCGTGTCCTGGCTGATGTCTCCACCGCTGACCGCGTGGTTGCCATCACCGCCGACAAGATGCTCCAGCAGTTCCGCCTCAACCCCCAGGCTCCAATTGGTGCCGAGGAGGCCAAGGTCTCCGTCAACGTTGAGCAGTCCCTCTCCACCGCCTTTAAGGTTGGCGACCTCGGCTACTTCTACCTTAGCATCGGCACTAACAAGGAGACTAGCGAGACTGTCCTGGCACTGACTGACCAGCACCAGTCTCTACTGACCGTGTCTGAGTCCCGCCTCCTGACCGTCAATGTCGCCGCCAGGGAGTATCGCACCCTGCTCGTTTCCGTCGGTGCCACGCTCCTTGCCTCGGCTCTCCTCGAGAAGTCCACTGCCAGCGACAGACTCGTCTTCCACGAGGCGCCTACCGTCTTGGCCGAGCTTCTCCGCGAGAAGGCCCGCAAGACCGGCGCCCAGGTCGTCTTCACTACCACCGACAAGGAGACCACTGGTTACTGGCAACATGTCCACGCTTACACTCCCGGTCGCGAGCTGAGTAGGCTGGTGCAGGCCAACACGAGCCTGTTTGTCAACTTCTCTCCCGCCAGCGAGGGTAGCGAGGTTGTCAACCGCCTTAAGGCCCAGCTGCCGTTCCGCGCTCGCTGCCGCACTCTCTCAGACTATCTCCCTTCGCAGTCCGTGCTCTACTCGGACACGACCGAGGCTCAACTCGCCAAGGCACTCAAGGACGCCCATGACAAGGCTGTCTCCGAGGCCTCGTCGGTTGGCTTTGGCCAGGTTGCCAATGCCTTTGTGCAGCAGCTTGCCGCTGACCAGACTCCCAGTGAGCCCCTTACCACCATAGACTGGACTGACCCTACTCCTTTCCCTGCCAGCTTGACCCTCGCCATGGACGAGGTGCGCTTCCGCTCTGATCGCACCTACTTCCTCGTCGGTATGACTGGCAGCTTGGGCTTGTCCACCTGCGAGTTTATGATGGAGCGCGGCGCCAGGCACTTTGCCCTGTCCTCGCGTCGCCCCAATATCGACCAGCGCTGGCTGGACAAGGTCGAGACTAACTTTGGCGCCTCGGTCAAGGCCTACCCGCTTAACATCACCAGTCGCGAGAGCCTGCAGGGCGTGTACAAGGAGATCTGTGCGACCCAGCCCCCGATCGCGGGTGTGGCCAACGCCGCCCTCATTATGCGCGATGGTCTCTTCATGGAGTCCAACGCGACCACCATGAACGAGGCTCTGGGCCCCAAGATCGACGGTACCGTGTACCTGGACGAACTGTTTGCCAACGTCGATCTCGACTTTTTTATCCTCTTCTCCTCCCTGGTGTACATCACTGGCAACATTGGTCAGACCTCCTACGCTGCCGGCAACGGCTTCATGGTCAGCTTGGCCCACCAACGTCGCCAGCGTGGCCAGTGCGCCAGTGTCATGAACCTGGGTGGTATCAACGGTATCGGCTACATCACCCGTACCGACCACAACATTCTCAATCGTCTCGACATCATGGGCTACGGTATCATGTCCGAGCTCGACTACAAGTACTTCTTTGCCGAGGCGGTCATGGCCGGTCCTCCCGACTCCGGCCGCGACCCCGAGGTCTCTGCTGGTCTCAAATTCGTCAACCCTAAGACCGACAAGAACCCGCCCAAGTGGTGGGAGGACCCCAAGTTCAGCCACTACGTCATTGACAAGAGCGCTCGCGAGGTTGGTGAGAAGGGCGCAGAGGGTGCCCTGTCCACAAAGGCCCAGCTGCAGGAGGCTGCCACCGACAAGGACGCCTTCAACATCATCCTGACGGCCCTCCAGGCTATGCTTCACAAGAAGCTCGACCTGCCGCCCTCGGAGAGCGTCCTGTCCGATGTCGCCATTGTCGAGATGGGTGTCGACTCTCTCGTCGCCGTCGACATGCGCTCTTGGTTCAGTAGCGAGTTTGATCACGACATTCCGATCATCAAGATTCTGGGTGGTGCCACTCTTGCTGACCTGGTCGAGGACACTGTTGCCAACCTGTCACTGTCCATTGCCCCCAACTTGCTCGGTGCCGCCGCTGCCGAGGAGGAGCCCAAGGCCGAGGCCGAGACACCTGATGAAGCTGCCACCGCTGCTCCCTCTGACGATGAGCCTATCTCTTCTGATGATGACACCCCTGCCACCACCGACATTGATGAGGGCTCTGTCACTGGCAGGCCTACCGCCGACGAGAAGGTCGAGACTGACGCCGCCCCTGCTGCGCCGGGTGTCGTTCGTCCCGACTTTGTCCGTGTCGAGAAGATGACCCACGGCTGCTCTCGCTTCTGCTTCCTCCGCCAGTACCTCGAGGATGCCAGCTGCTTCAACATCATTGTCCGCACGCGTCTGACCGGTCAGGTTGACGTGGCTCGTGTCCAGGAGGCCGTCCGCAAGGTCGGTGCCCGTCACGAGGCCCTGCGCACCGCCTACTACGTCGACGAGGAGGGCGAGCCCATGATGGGTGTCATGTCCGACTCCAAGCTCCGGCTCGAGGTCAGCAAGATTACCCACGAGAGCGAGGCCGAGAAGGCCCAGAAGGAGGTGTCCAAGTACAACTTCGACATCGAGAACGGTGAGGTCATCCGCATGCAGCTGCTGACTGTCGGCCCCCGCGAGCACCACCTCATCTTCGCCGTCCACCACATTGCCATTGACGGCTTCTCCTTCAACCTCATGATCCGCGACATGGACATGTTCTACCAGGGCAAGCCCGTGCCCCAGATTGCCTCGCAGTTCACCGACCTGGCCATCCAGCAGCGCAAGGACATTGAGAGCGGTCGCCTGCAGGACGACATTGTCTTCTGGAAGAATAAGTATACCACGCTGCCCGACCCTCTGCCTCTCTTCCCCTTCCCTGGCGTAGGTGCCCGTCTCCCGCAGACCAAGTACGAGCACGAGCAGGTCGAGATGGTGCTCGACTCAGCGATTGCACAGAAGATCCGCACCCTCTGCCGCCAGAACCGCTGCACCACGTTCCACTTCTTCCTCGCCACCTTCCGCCTCTTCCTCACCCGCTGGCTCGAGATTGACGACCTGTGCATTGGTATCGCCGATGCCAACCGCAAGGACATCAAGACCCTGGCCACCGTCGGTTTCCTGTTGAACCTGATCCCTCTCCGCTTCGGCGGCCTCACAGGCAAGGAGACCTTCTCCACCCTCCTCAACGCCGCCAAGCAGACCTCATACTCTGCCCTCAACCACTCTGCCCTGCCATTTGACCTGCTGCTGCAGGAGCTCGAGGTGCCTCGCTCCTCCTCCCATAGCCCCATGTTCCAGGCTTTCCTCGACTACCGTCAGCTCGCCCTAAAGACACCTCCCATGCTCGAGTCCCAGACCGAGGGTGAGAGCAACTTCGGTGCCACCGCTTACGACGTCGTTCTCGACGTCACTGACGACGCTGCCTCGGACATCACCATCAAGTGGCAGACGCAGAAGTCGCTGTACAACGGCCGCCACAGCCAGGCCATGATGGACAGCTACATGCACCTGCTGCACCACTGTGCCAATGGTCCCGCCGGCTCCATCGCCTCCGCTCCCCTCTACCGGGAGGAGCATGTCACGGCTGCCATTAAGGCTGGACGTGGTAAGTATCAGATGAACTGTCCCCTACTCCTACTACTACTGAACCCCGATTAACTGTATTGCCTTTCTGTCTGTGTAGGCCCCCAGTTTGACAGCCAGTGGCCCGAGACCCTGTCCCTCAAGGTCGACCAAGTCTCTGCCCAGTTCCCCAACGACCTTGCCCTGCGCGATGGCCTCGGCGACTCCATGACATACAAAGCCATGGACCGCACCCTCGACCAGATCTCCGAGGAGCTCGTCCGGGGTGGCATCCAACCCGGTGACAAGGTCGCTGTGTTCCAGCAGCCCTCGGCCATGTGGATCTGCTCCTTGCTTGCCATCTGGCGCAGCGGTGCCGTCTACGTGCCTCTTGACCCCCGCAACGGCCTGCCCCGTCTGGCGGCCACTTGCGGTGTTGTCGAGCCCCGCTCCGTGCTCTGCGACAGCTCCACTGCCGCCGATGTCGCCCAGCTCGCTCTCCCTGCCGGCGCCAGCACCATCAATGTTGACCAGGTCCGCAAGGCCAACGACTCTCCCGCTCGCCGTCCCAACTTGTCCAAGGGTGATTCGTCTGCCATCATCGTCTCCAGCAGTGGTTCCACTGGTGTCCCCAAGGGTATCGAGGTCCGCCACCTGAGCCTGCTCAACCTCTTCGAGGGTGACAGCCTGATCTGGAACCTCGGCCGCCCCAACGCCGTTCAGCAGAGCGCCTACAGCTTTGACATCTCTCTTGACCAGATCTTCACCTCTCTCGTCAACGGTGGTAACCTCTACGTCGCTTCCCAGGCCCAGCGCTCCGACCCCCAGGCCATGGCTGAGCTCATCGCCGATAACCAAATCACCTACACCATGGCCACCCCGTCCGAGTATTCCAACTGGATCAACTACGCCGCTCCCACCCTGTCCAAGGCCACGAGCTGGCGCCGCGCCAACGTTGGCGGTGAGGGCTGGAACGCCACGTTGCGTGACTCCTTTGCCACCCTCAACCTGCCCAACCTCAAGATCCAAAACTGCTACGGTCCCGCCGAGAACAGCGTCTGGTGTACTCGTCAGCCCATTGCCTACCCGGCCGAGTCTACTCTGATCCCTGCCGGTCCTGCTCTTCCCAACTACTCCTTCTACATCGTGGACAAGGAGCTCAATGTTGTTCCTACCGGAGTCCAGGGCGAGATCCTTATTGGTGGTGCCGGTACCGCCGTCGGCTACTATAAGCGCACCGACCTGACCAACGAGAAGTTCATCGAGGACAAGAATGCCTCCTCTGCTCACGTTGCGAAGGGCTGGAACCGCGCCTACCGCACCGGAGACAAGGGTTACCTCATGATCGACGGCACCCTCGTTGTCCTGGGCCGGATCACTGGCGACACCCAAATCAAGCTTCGCGGTTTCCGTATCGAGCTTGAGGACATCGAGGCCACCCTTGTCCGCGCCTCCAACGGCGTTCTGTCTCGCGTCGTTGCCAACATGCGCGGCGAGGGTCAGGAGAGCTACCTGGTCGGCTTCGTCGAGTTTGCTGACGGCTACCCGACCGACCAGCAGAAGACCTACCTCGCCCAGTTGCTCAACAAGGTGCCCCTGCCCCAGTATATGAAGCCCAACATGCTCACCGCCGTTGACCGCATCCCCCTGAACTCCCACGGAAAGGTCAACAGGCTGGCCATTGCCACCATCCCTGTCCAATCCCAGGCCAATAATGCCGAGATCTCTACCGAGGTCACCGACACTGAGAAGGCCATCTGGGAGTTGTGGCAGGAGATCCTTCCCCAGTCCGTTATGGATGGTGTGGTCATCAACTTGAACCACGATTTCTTCCAGCTCGGAGGTAGCTCCTTGCTTACCGTCCGCCTCCAGTCTCGAATCCGCGAGGCTTTTGGCATCGTCGTTCCTCTCCCCAAGATCATCGAGTCCAGCAAGCTCTCTACTTTGGGTGCCCTCCTCGATGACCTCTTGGCCAACTCTGGCATCAACTGGGACCTAGAGACCGCCCTCACCGATGAGATGCTCCAGATCCCTCCCGCCGATGCCTCCTCTACCACCCGCAAGAACACCCAGCCCCTGACTGTCATCCTTACCGGTGCCTCTGGTTTCATTGGCCGTCACATCTTGGAGCACCTCATCCAGGACCCCAAGATCGGTCGCGTCCACTGCATTGCCCACCGTCCCCTGTCTGACGAGCTGCCCCACCGCCAGAAGTTCAACGCCGTCGTCGCCTCCTCTTCCAAGATCTCCGTACACAGGGGTGATTTGAACGCTCCTCGCCTCGGCCTGTCGGAGACCGAGTTTGCCGCCCTCGCCCAGCAGGCCGACATGATCATCCACAGCGGTGCCAACCGGTCCTTCTTCAGCACCTACGACCAAGTCCAGGCCATCAACGTCCAGTCCACCAAGGAGCTCGCTCTCATGTCGGCCGCTTCCCTGCGTGACCACCGCCGCGTCGTGCCCTTCCACTTCCTCTCTGGCACTGAGGCCGCCACCATCAAGCCGGCTTCGGACGGCTCCCAGGGCTACGTCGCCTCCAAGTGGGCCAGCGAGCGCTTCCTCGAAAAGTACGCCGATCAGCTGCGCCTCCCCGTCCACATCCACCGCCAACTGCCCGTGCCCGAGGGTCGTGAGGCCCAGGGCGAGGAGCTCGACCAGATCCTCCAGGAGTTCGTCGACGTCGCCGCCAATATGACCGAGCTGCCCAACTCGACCACCTGGGGCGGTCACTACGACCTGATCCCCGCCGACCGTCTGTCTCGCGACATTGTCGGCCACGCCTTCACGGCCCTGGCCTCGACCGACAACCAGATCTCCAGCGACAACGTCAAGCAGTACTCGCACCTGAGTTCTGTCCGCATGGACATTGCCAAGGTTGTCGAGAAGCTGGGCTCGCTACCTGAGTACGTCCAGAGCGACCGGCCCAAGATCCCGGCCCATGTCTGGGTCGGTAAGGCCAAGATTGCCGGCTTCCGCTATCAGTTCAGCACCATGAACATGGTCCTGCAGGATGCCGAGGGCAAGGGCCTCGCTACGCTGTCGCGGTAGAGTGTTGACCATTCTATCTGGCGTGTTTGTTCTTGTATATAGCTTCACTCATCACTCTCCCTGCTTTTTTCCTATGGCTAAAATCCTCATGTTTAAGTTAGCTTTTGCTTTAGCGTTATAAAAGACTTGGTACAAAATATTTCCTCTCTTCTGTAGTGATGCCTTAAAATGTAATGTCTTGTAAGTTCTACTTTGTTTTCAAGCACAATGCGTTTAATATGATCTGAGAAGCTGGAGATGTTCAATCATATAATCCATGGTTTTCACCTTTATCTATTGCAATAAATTGTCTTCTAGTTTCACTACAACAACGTCTTGGCCACAGTGAGCATCGTTCATCTCAATTCTGCCTTTTCTTTTTTTTTTTTCGCAAGCAATGAAAGCTGCTCTTAGGTAAGAGTGGGTGTAAATCTATCTCGTCTTTTTCTGGCACAGTCAAGCAACTATGAATTGGCTACTACAGTTCGCGATGTTTACATTGCACAGGGTCTGTTGACGTTTCTAGTGGCCGGAAATGTTTCACCTTAGGCCGTGATTCATTCATATTGCAGGACATGTACAAACGCTTTACTGGTGTCAGATGTTCTGAGCTGAAACATACGCGCTACTTTTGAGAGACCGAAAACGCGCAGAGACATGTATTCCAAAGTATTCCAAAGTGAATTTGGCAAGGGACTCATGTAGGCAAAAATTGCTTCGTAAATTTATGTAACAACGGTATCGTCAAGACAAATGAAAAGATCTATGTACATCGCCTCAAGGCTGGTTTACTATGCCCCTTGATGTAACCACCCAGTCGGACAATCGCCAATACGTATACACCGGGTTTCTATATCTAACCCTGGTAGTCGTAGACAAGCTTGGCCTCAAGCCTCTCGCCGTCATCCTTGGTGACCAGGACCCGCCTGGCATAGTAGCGAGTGCCGTTGAGGACAATGAAGCCAGCGACCTGCTGGGTGACGACGCCCTTGGAGTCGAGGTGCTCGGTCTTGAATTGCATGACCTCCTCGGTGCCGTCCTCCCAACCCTGGCGGAGGGAGTCGTCGTCGAGGTCGGCGAGCTTGCAGATGCGGGAGCGACCGCGGATGTTGCCGAGGAGACCGTGGGTGAGCTCGACGGGCTTCCAGTTGAGGACCCGCTTCTCCTGGGTGGCGGGTAGGCCGCCACTGGGCTTGTTCTCAATGTCGAGCAGGATGTCGCCGTTCTCGTCCTTGCGCTGGCTGATGATGAGAGTGACGTTGGCCATGGCAATAACCTTGCGGGTCAGCCAGTTGACGCCCTGCACCTTGAGGATCTCGGCAGAGGACTCGGACAGGTTGTCATTCTGTAGGGTTGGTTAGCGTACAGGACTTGTGTGACATCGACGTGGGAGAATTTAGGGTCTCTTACAACAGCCCAAGAGCCGTTAAGGTCGTGGACGGTCTTGGAAGCGGGAGCAGCCATTGTGTCGACGAGTGGTCTTGCGGTATATGGTTAGGGAAGAGTGGTAAAGAGAGAATCGAGGTTTGGTGGTTTGATGAGGGTGAGTTGATTGATTGAATGTCTTGTCTGCTCTCTAAGTTTCTGAAGCTTCCAACCCGTTGCTCATATATATTTCGTTGTTCATCGATGACACGCCTTGTTCTATCGGCACTTGGTTACGACATATCCCACTTCGAGTATTCAGTTGTAGATGGAGTAGCATGTCACTCGCTAGTGGGCGTCAGTCAGCCAATGCCAAACACCACTAGCGTAATGAATCCCCGTTTGCCGCGTCGGGCATAGAAAGCCGGCCCTACCCCATCTCGTTGGGCATCGACATGGACCCAGAGAATCCCCAAAGGTGTACAGGTAAGGTGGTATGGCTGCACGTCTGCGGTAATGGTAGATGTATGTGGTATGTGTTTGTGTCAAGTTAAGGCCGCAGTGCCAAGAGTTGCCTCAATTAGGAGCACATACCCGGTGTCACAATAATGAGGCTAGTCAAAGGACAAAGAAACAAAAAGGTACGGAGTACTCCGTGCGTAGGCACACAGCTTTAAACGGAGATCCACTTGCATTTTGCTAACTTCAATAGGACAAAAGGGGGGAGATCCACGACGATATCCCAAAGGAGTATGCAAGATGTTCGGTTCAACGGCAAAACATCAGATCGACTGCCAAGTCGACGATCTTAGAAACCATCTGAACATCATTTCTTTTTGGTCTTCCTTCTTACATCTCTTGGCCATCATCAATAACTCCTTCTTTATCTTGATTTCGTCTTTGCACTCCCACGGTCCCCTAGTCACAACCCGCCCGCGAGACTAAACCTATTTCTTCTCCACTTCGAATCGCTAGCAGCAGTTGTATCCACTAGGATTGGGGTCCACTGTAAGCCACGCCCAGAGGCCAAGAGATGCTACGGGACGCTTTTAGGATCTAACGCCAAGGTCAACCGAGTACTGACTGGTGTGTCGCGATTCTCCAGCAAGCGGGATCAGCTCCAACATCATGTACGCGCAGTCCGAGAAGCCGCCCATGCATGGGCAGGACCGCATGCACTCACAGTCACAATACAACATTCCTAGCTACCCGCCTCAATACGATCAAGCCCAGTACGGCCACCCTCAACCTGGAGGTCCTCAATACGGCGCCCCTCCAATGGGACAACCTCAGTACGGACAGCCTCAGTATGGACCTCCCCCAACAGGACCTCCCCATTACGGACAGCCACAATATGGCCAGCCCCAATATAGTCAACCTCAATATGGCCAGCCTCAAAATGGACAAACACCTTACGGACAGGTTCAGCCCGGTCCCAATCCCAATCCCATGTTTGGAGGGCAACCCACCCCAGACCCCAGGTACGACTCACAAGCTGGGATGACCTCCATGGGAGGGCCACTGGCTCTGCCCATCGTGATCCCGCAGCAGCGCCCAGGGTCTCAGGAACGAGGCTTCATGGCCGCCTATGCGCCATCTCTGGAGTCGTGCGACATCGACCAAAGGTCGTTCCTGCGCTTCATCGATGAGGCTAACACGGCCTTGGAGGGCAACAAGTACCTCGCCGGTGTGCAAGTCGTCTCTCTTGGCGTGGGCTTCACTCCCGAGGCCATCGTCATGGGCGTCGCCGCGGCGGTGCAAGCGGGCGCCTGGGCGGCCAACAAGGGCTACGTCAGAGGAAAGTAAGTGCAACGAGACGACTCTCCTCTGAAGCCACGATGCTGATCAGCCCCACCCGCTTAGGACCAACAACGTCATGGACAAGTACAACCGCGAGCTTTTCGCACCTCACGGTCTGTTCTGCATGATTATGAAACATGAGCCTGAGCTCAAGGAGCCCAAGAATCCCAACCGTCTCAAGCAGCTTGCCTCACTGGCTGTCAACGGCTCGAGCAATGGCGGCGGCAGTGCATGGATGCGGAACCACGTTTCCGGCGAGTCGCAGGGACCTGGCGGTCTGCCTACGGCCGTCGCACCGCTTGTCTACATAGACAACCAACGGCAAGCCAAGAAGTACCTGTCCGATTCTCCACCTGAGTCACCAGGCGCCCAGAGGGATGTCGTCCCCGCCGGAGGCAAGACTTCAACCAAGGACAAGGCCAAGAAGGCCTTTGATAACTTCAACGACTACCTCGACCGTCGCGCGCGCGCAAAGTACAACGCCGAGAACGGCAACGACGTGCTGAGCGGGCCGGCTGGTCGTGGCTTCAGCAACCGGTACCTTGACCCCAATCATCCGGCCGTCAACGGAGGTCTCATCGGGGTGCTTTCCGGCGGCGTGTTAAGTCCTACCCCGGAGCAGCGCGCGCAGAAGGAAGCCAGCAGAATTGATGACGAGGAGAGGAGAGTCCTTGATGAGTACAACGACCGGAGGGAGCGCATCCTGAACGACCGACGCAGCCAATCCGAGACAGATCGGGAGTTGAGGCGGTTGGAGAAGGACTACGAGCCTCGTCTGGAGCATTTCCGCAAGAAGAGAAGGGCGCTGGAAGGTGGTAAAAGATCCATCAAGAGCGTAAGTCTAACTCATGTTTTATCCTCCCTGCTGACTTGGTGGGGTTGCTTTTTTTTTTACTGACCATGGCCTTTTGCAGAACATTTTGTACCTGACGATTGTCAACCTTCCTTCAGACGCTACTCTTGCTGCTGCTTCGTCGAAGCTGGAGCAGGAATATGGTCACAGTGTCACGACGGAGACGATGTCACCTCCACCGTACTAAACGTTCATTCATTATATATTCACATGTCTTTCTGGCAGTTTACGTAGAATAGCGGATGTTATGCGGAGGATTTCTTGATTTTTTGCGTCAATTTGAATGCTGAGTGATCTTGTGCGATAGACTAAATACCCAAATCAAACAAAAATGGAGCCTCAATGCCACGTCAAGGTCATGGTCTCTACTGGTGTAGTCTATCTGTTCTTGATGATGCAAGACAACACTCATTACCTGTGCTAGACCCGGACACTGAGGTTGGTATCGAGAGGTATGTGTTATCACTCGACATTTTCATTGGCTCTATATACGCGGTTTTCAGTATATACAAACAGAGCAACCATAAAATGCATCATTGGCCTAGACAACGCTGTTGGGGATGATGATCAAAACACCCAGATAATCTATCCATTCCAGAGTGCCCGCCATACACTCTGTACTGACCAACTATTACAAATTGGCACCAGATCCCAAAAAAAGAAAAGAAAAGAAAAAGCCTTTAATAGAAAGTGTGAGGGGTTTAAAAGCTGAAAAGGGAATGTCGTATACTGGTCGAAGAGAGAGTCCTCCTCTTTTCTTACCGACTAGCCTCGTGGAGGCGCACTGTGACCGTGTCGCCAGGAGCGCTCACCAGGGCCAAGCCCCACCTAATCTTTTGGTCCGCGTGGACGTCCTCGAGTCCGTCGAAGCGCTGGAGCATACGGACGAGGACGTAGCCAGCCTCGGTGAGGGCGAACTGCTGGCCAATGCAGATGCGCGGCCCACCATTGAAGGGGAGGTACTCCCAGCCGGAGCGGCGGGTCTCCCAGCGCTCGGGCTTGAAATCACCCGAGTCCTTGCCCCAGACGTCCTCGCGGCGGTGCAGCATGTGCACGTTGTACAGGACGGCCCGGCCCTTCTTGATGTACACGGGGCTCTGGCCGTCGGGGCCGCCGCCACGGGGCAGGCTGGTGTCCTTGGTGGCGTAGCGGGCGTTGGTGGGCAAGGGCGGGAACAGGCGGAGCGTCTCCTTCATGACCTGCTGCAGGTACGTGCAGGCCTTGAGGGTGTCGAAGGTGATGTTTTGGGGGTCTTTGTAGGTGCCGAAGTCGGCGATGATGGCCTCGCGCAGCTTGCGGAAGACCTCAGGGTGGCGGGAGAGCAGCAGGGTGGTCCAGCTCAGCAGCGCGGCGGTGGTATCGCGACCGGCGAGCAGGACGTTGAGCAGCTGGGAGCGCAGCTCGATCGGGTCCTTGGTGGTCTCGGCCATGGCGTGGACAAAGATGTAATGCTCCGACGCGCCCTCCTCGGGCTGCTTCTTCTTCTTGTGATCGTGCAGGGCCTTGGCGACGCACTCGTCGACGAAGCGGTGGACCTCCTGACAGCAGTTTCGGAACTCCTTGCAGTCGTACATGAACTTCATGCGAGGTAGACGTAGGCGCTGTGCCATGTACCACTGGGCGCGGTCAAAGTTCTTGCCAAAGTCGGTCACCTTGCCGCCACTGGCCATGCGGTCCTCGGCGTCGCCCATGGCGGCCAGCTGGGAGTAGCAGCTCTCCCCAAAGAGCAGCTCGGTCGCGGAGTCGAGCGTCAGGCGGAAGTAGATACTCTGGATGTTGACCTCGGTCCAGCCGTTGCTTCCGGCGGCGGGTATGGCGCGCATGGCGTTTTGGACGTGGTGCTCTTCGAGACGCAGATCGCTGATCTGGTCACGGGTGAACTGGGGCCGGAGCATCGTACGCGAGTGCGACCACTCGGCGCCGTCGTTGATGAACTGCACACTGATTGTCAGCTCGGGCCAGATCTACATGCACGCAACAGCACGAGGAAAAATTAGAACATACGATTCCCTTGCCCAACAACGGGCCCATGCATCCCAGTCTCTCACCACCCACGTAAAAGTCCGTGAACTGCTTGGCCAACATGGCCTGGAGGTTCTCGGGGTCAAAGGTGAGCATGTTCTCCCCCAAACCTCTCTTGAGACGGAAGGTCGAAACGTAGCGTCCGGCATTGTCGCGCATGCTGTTGGTGCGGCTCTCGAGCAGCTCTGGCACCACCTTGTCCTTGTCCGCTTGGATGATCTCCAGAATATCGCCGATCGCGAGGGGGTCCTTGGACGGTGCCATGGGCGCTGGCTGGCAGCCCAGGCGCTTGGCATTTTGACTGTGCCTCCATTTCTCGCTCACGATGCGCGCGATGAAAGCAAGGCCGACAAGGACCAGGAGCAGTGTCGAAAGGCCCATGGTGGTCGAAGTACTTGGGATTAGGGGTTATGGTCTAAACGAACGTATGCCTGTGTCAAACAGTCATCCGGGCATCCAATGTCAACGACCACTCCCTTCCGACAGCAGCGCCCATCCATAGATATATCCTGTTTTCCCTTTTAAGCTTCATGGTCACTTAATTTGGGCCATTCTTAGTGAATCCCGCAGGAGTCGATATTCCACCCGGTGCTCCGTAGTCAGCAATGCTTATGTGGACTGTATGGATCTACGGAGTACTCCGTACTGTGCTAGATCCTTTCGAAGGCGTTGGCAGATCGGAGTGAAATTCCGGCATAGGTTACCCAATTGGGAAAACGTTGCTACCTAGGCTGACGCTTGGATCCCACCCGCTTTTCCCCTTGCGCAGCCCCCGACACAAACAGGGCTGCTCTGCCTGTCCTTCATGTTTCTCGTTTGCCAGTACTGATGAGTCTCGTTGCAGTAAGTCAAACGCCATTCATCAGCTTGACAGTCAATCATGCCACCGAGACGCATGACCGCGTCGTACGATGCTACTTATACCACTTTCTAAACACGTGCATTTCCCGCCTTCTGCTTATTATTATATCCCGAGGTCTGCTAATGCTCGATACGTGATTGGGCACCGTTGAGCCATCCCAACCAAGCAATCACGGAGCACTGGATAATTAGTAGTAGCACATGGGGATGAGCTATCAATGATAGGATAGTTGACATCGTGGGTTTCCATATTCTCCACTTCAACCTTTTCCGCAATCGATTTCCACACGAACTGGCCGAGTCCGTTCATCGATCTGAGATTTCTGTCAATACACCCGTGGACACCCTCGACAGGAGTCCGATTGTCAGCCGGAAAATAGATAGACCGCTCTGATTGTGTACATATATCGCTTAGTCAGCGATCCCCGCAGCCCTGGAGCCCTGGAGTGGACAGATGGTCGGATTTTGTTATTTTAGTTCGTCGGAGATTTTCATATTAGATTGATCTTTTACCGGCGACCCCTCCAACAATCAAGCTGTGAGTCAAGACATGTATTGGCAGCATGGGGAAAACAACCACTTCCCCGCCACTTACAGCTACCTAGGTAATTTCTGGCTAATGACGACTAAATGGCCTGGGGTCTTGCTGCTATCACTGGCGCAGAACCGGCATACATCGAGGATTCCTCAATACCCTCGTGGTTGACTTGAGCCGAGGGCGTGTTTCAGGCTCGGGTGGTCCGATGGGATATTGGGAACTGCAAGGGCGGCTTGCGCCGGTAGAGCTGACCGTACTACGGAGTAGGATGGGTCTAATACTAAGGATGCTACCAGCAACGCAGGGCTATTCCAGCTCTGCGCGCGCCTGGCTCGATATACCAACAACCAGACCTATAGCTATGATGCATATATCAGTGGGGCCTACAGGTACAGCGTTGTCAGTACCCAATATATATAGATTGTTAATCTGCCTATGTACTCTCAACTGTACTGGCTTAGGTCAAAGTCTGTATAAATAAATAATAGCATAACATGGTGTATGCCATTCGATGCATGTACGGAGTACGGAGTAGTCCCATCTAGACTGTTTTTGACTGATTTTGGATTTCCCCCTATGATGTTTTTATCTTCCTTTTATCTTCGTTGATCCTCAAGTTTCCATTCCACTTTCACTTTATTTCTTCATTGATTTCTTCAGTTCTCTCTCTAGAACCTGAAAAATTGGCTGTAAAAGAAAAAAAAAAAAGAACGAAGAAAACCGGGAAGAGCTGAAGAACTCATGTAGGTGTCACAAAACAAAGGTCTTGGCACGGACGTTGACTTTCAACAGGTATCTGGACTTCTCTACGCTTGATCTGTCCTTTGACTGTGATAGCGATCAGACAAACTCATCGATCTTACCCATCCTTGGTCTTAGGTGATCGGATGAGGATTCCCATTGCTGTGCAGCTTGGGCTGCTGGTGTTGCTGACTGCGGTCTCGGGGGTCGCGGTGCTAGCCATCGCAACGGTAGAGAGTTGCAATTGCACGAATGAGAGCCGGGTCTGACTATTTTAGTGGTTTACGACCTACAACTTTGTAGTGGACGTCGAGTATGTGCTACTTCTTAATATGCAGAGCCAAAATCTAACCTTGGAGCAGATCGCAGGGTCTCGAACTCGTTGCGACCACCAAGGCTAGACAGATTGCTTCAAATTTGAATCTTCTCGAAACAACCTGCAAGTCCATCACCACGCGAATCCTGATTCAATCAGCCTTGAAACGGTATTATGCGGGAAACACGTCCGATGAGAACTGGACAAATTCAATAGCCGACGTGCAATCTGCATTAGGTAGCCGTGGATACTTGGACCTTTACCAGGCCATCATATATTCAAAGGACGGCAAAGGAGCAGGCCAGACATTGTTAAACCAGACCAGTGACGGTGTTCCGGACATCACCCTTCCATATACCTACGCGAATGGGACTTCTGTGCAATTGGGAAATGATGGACTGGGATACCCCCCTTGTCTGTACCCAAATCTGACCTATCTTCGCGGGTCAGGCGACAACGACTCAATGGTTGTATATCCATTCTCCAATTATACACTTGGTTTGGACTCGGCACTGCTTCTTGGCCCATTGAAAGTCAACAACTCCTTCTCTCTTGTGTCATTGACTTTGCCGATTGTCAATAACACTTCAGATACAGAAATTTTGGGTTTCATAACGTAAGTAGTTTCTCCGAATGTGAAGAAAAGGCTGGAATTGACACTGATCATCCCGCCCAGTATTGTCGCTAGTGCCGCGAATCTACAGAGTGTTGTTAGCTCGCGAGATGGGCTAGGAAATACCGGTCAGATTCTCCTCGTTGGACCTTCACGAAAAGCAAACACTTTCGCTTCCAGTGAGCAGCCCGCAACCGCCACGTCTGCGGCTAGTGCTGCCGCTCTTACTGGAGCGCAGGTCCACTACATCTTCGAGCCTACCCCGCTGCCCACCCAGGCTAGCCGGCACAGCCGGATGTCAACCGACATGCCGTTTATCCTTTCTACGTACCCAACAGCTCTACAAGTGATGTTGCAACCATACTTGAACGTGAACAAAGCCATCAGTCACCTGTCAACCCGAAACGAGCGAGGGGCGAATGTTGCCGTGGGTGCAGCCCGCCCTCAAAGCACTCTTGTCCAATGGATTCTCCTCGTCGAAGAGACTCACTCGGAGGCATTTGCGCCAGTTGTCCGATTACGGAAGACTATTCTTGCGTGCGTATTTGGCACAGCCGGTGCCATTATCCTCGTGGTCCCTCTTCTAACCCACTGGGCCGTTGCCCCTATTCGAAGACTTCGTGCAGCTGCCCAGAAATCCGTCGAGCCCGAGATTACACCACGTAATCCTGTTGCGCAGCCACAACACGGGGATTTTGAAGCCAACGGTGAACAGGGCGATATGTGCGAGCGAACTGTGGAACACATGAGCTCAAAACTCCGCTTAATGGGATTCTCGGCATGTGTGCCGTCTGTATGGGTGAGGAGGACCTGGCCCGGATCAAAAAGTCGCTTCAGGTGGTCTACCAGTCAGGCGATCTTCTTTTGCACCTCTTGAACGATTTGCTCACATTCAGCAAGAATCAAATTGATCAGGCTATCCAGATCGAGGAGAAAGAGTTCAAGTTGTCTGATGTTCGATCGCAACTGGCCATTATCTTTCAAAATCAAGTCCATGAGAAACATATTGACTTCAGCGTCAACTTTGTTTCTGGCGGAGTGACCGAGTCAAAACGCACCATATCCCGCGAAAGCAATTTCGAACAGACTAATCCAGGGGTTGGTTTAACACAGCCCGGCAGATTGGCAGACATGGTCCTTTGGGGTGATCAACACCGAATCCTCCAGGTACTGATCAATTTGGTCAGCAACAGTCTCAAATTTACACCTGAGAATGGGAAATTCGAAGTTCGCATCTGCCTTGTGGATGAACCTTTGAAACTTGGAACCCATCTGGCCCCGAAAGACACGCCTCAAACGCAACTCACGAATAAGGTCTCGGACCGGCTCAAGTGCCGACTCATCGATCCGTGGTGTTGTGGATGTGGCTGAGGATCAAACCAAAGGGCAAAGAGCGTCACAGTCTACTTTTCGCCCGCTTAACTTTCAATTTGAAGTTCAAGATAACGGGCCAGGTATTCCTCGGCATCTCCATCGGCGTATCTTTGATCCTTTTGTTCAAGGTGACCTGGGATTGAACCGGAAATACGGGGGAACTGGTTTGGGTCTCAGCATATGTGCTCAGTTATCCCGCATTATGGGAGGTGACATTCTGCTAGATAGCGAAGAAGGCAAGGGGTCTCTTTTTAATTTGAGAATCCCCTTGGGGTATGTCAAAGAATTGGCCCCAAGCACACATGCTTCAAGCATCCCAGGATCGCGGACCCAAGTGTTCTGTCCTTGGAAGATTTTTCCAACGCGGTGCGCACACCCTCAAATCATGGGTCAGTGAGGAGCGAACCCCGTGCGCCTGGATTCGAAAAGTCAGAGATACAACCACGTTTGGTTGGATTGAGTCAACCATTTTTTACCCCGACTGTTCCATCGTCTCCTGCATCAGTACCTAGCAATTTGCCGTCCAATAAAAGCTCGTCCGACAAGGGCGATGGCTCAAAACGGATACGTGTGTTGGTTGCTGAGGATAATACTGTCAATCAGGAGGTGGTTCGAAGGTGCGCACTGACGAAATTCTCCGTGAGATTTTCTAAATGCTGACTCGAATGCTAGAATACTTGCGCTGGAGGAGGTTTATGATGTGACAATTGTTAAAGATGGCCAGGAGGCATACGACACTGCCAAATCGAATATGGAGAAGGGAGATGTGTTTGATCTAATCTTTATAAACATCCAAGTAAGAATCTTGTTTTCCCACAGTCGTGAAAATACTAATTAATACAGATGCCGATCCTCGATGGTCTCGAGAGCACCCGACTTATACGCCAGATGGGGTATTCTGCACCCATCGTCGCATTGAGTGCTTTTGCAGAAGAAAGCAACATCAAGGACTGCATGGATTGCGGGATGGATATGTTCATGAGGTCAGTTAGTGCTAATGAGGAACATCCATGGATGCTTCCAATGTTTGACCTGCCGCTGACTACAGTAGTAAACCTATTCGAAGGCCTGCGTTGAAGCAAGTCCTTAGTAAATTTTCCACCATCATTGAGGAAACGGAACTTGGATCCTGAGAAGGATACATCGTTCCTGAAAGATACATAGGAAAGAACGAGGGTATATTGCAGTCAGCTAGGTATTCATCCAAAAGACGCACATAACTAAGCCTCTCTAGCCATCCTCCAGGGCTCCCAAAGTTCAGTTGAAGTGTACGGTATAAATAAAGGTATGCGATGCACTGGATAGCCTTCAACTTCAAAGAGTCTCAGCGTCGGCCATGATACGCTTGAGGGACTTACCAATGAGAAGGAAAGGGCTAGCAGCAATGGTGTATGCATATAAATTACCATTGGACTGCGACTGCGACTGCGACTCTGACTTTGATTTTGGTTGCTTCAGAAAATTGTTTTCATTAACGACATTGGAAATACCATGACAACAGTGGCTTGCAGTGATCTATGTAACATTGGCCCGAATAACCAAGTGGTGCATCATGGATCGTGAAAATAACAGAATGGGAGTTTTCTAATAGGTAATCTCAAAGCTGTAGGTAGGATCATAGTGGATAGCCCAGTATCCATCCCATATCTTCTTGGTAACTGGCCCAACCTTTCCATCCTTCACCGGCTTGCCATCAAGACTGGTGATGGGCATGATACCTCCAGCAGTGGTGCACATAAAAATTTCATCCGCATCATAAACCTTTTGCACAGGTACCAACTCAACCTTAATCTCAAAGCCGCTGACTCGAGCGACATCAATGACACTCTTGCGCGTAACACCTTCAAGCACTCCACGAGCTGGAGTGTACAAGACATTGTCCTTCACAAGAACAATATTGAAGCCCGAGCCTTCGGTGAGGTTGGTGTCACCGTCGGTCAGGAAGGGATATTCGGCGCCGCGATCAGAAGCCTCGAAGAGACCGCGAACCAGGTCACCCCATTGTAGATTCTTGACAGTGGGGTCGATGCAGCCAGGCGGGACGCGACGGACAGTTCGTGCGATAATTGCGCTTCCACCAACGGGCTGCACCTCTGGTTCCATGCACCAGACGTAGGGTTGAATAAACATATAGATCCGGTTAACGATATCCTCAGGGCGAGAGCCTCGAACACCCTTCAACCCACGCGTCACAATTATTTCGACGAACGCATCACGAATGCCACTCTTTGCCACCATATCGACCAGAATCTGCTTCACTTCATTGCGCGGAAGGGGGAGCTTCATGCGTAGCTTAGTGCAGCTAGTTTCCAATCGGGTGATGTGGTCATCGAGGCGGAAAAAGCGACCATCCCAGACGGAGGGAACATCGTATGTCAAGTCGCTGTGCATGAAGCCTTGGTCGAGGATCGGGATACGGGCCTCGTGGAGGGGAGTAAGTTCTCCCTCCACCCAGGCGACACCTTTTGCGAAGGGGTGGGTGTTTGCTGCAAGAACGTTGTGGCGCTCCTGATAGGCGGCAAAGATCCTTTCCATTGTAGCCATGATGACTGTCCTTTTTGAGAGGGGCTGGGAGGGTTTGGAGGTTTCGTTGGATGAGAGTGAGAGTGATAGTCTGAGTAAAGATAGATATCCAGGTAAATATAAGGACCGACCTTTTAAGTGCCTCTATGTATGCGAGGCATTATGATGGCCATAAAGGGAAATTGCTGATTATGGTGGTATAAGACCCGATAGGGTAAGTGACCTCTCCAGGAAGGTTCCAAGGTTGGACCAGTTTGCCCAAGTGCCGATGCGGGGGATCCGATCGCCTTCCCGATCGGGTAACATCGACATTACCCGATCGGGAAGGCGGGCCAGAGTCATCGGGAAGGTCCACCTGGGCACATTTCCCAAGGTTGACCCTCAGGGTCAGGTGATATCAAGAGTACAGCTGAGAAAATAATCTGAGGTAGTTAGTTTTAAACCTTTAAGAAAACAAAACAAAATAAAACAAAACCCATTCATAACTATATTACATTTATTGCCCCTCTTTAGGTGGCGTGAATCCCGCAGTGAAAAACAAATCATGGTGAAGAACATCGTGGTGATCGGGTAAGCATCGATGGTACCTAATCCACAAGGATAAACAGAACAAGTTGTTGATCGTTTGAGTAGGGCTGGTGTTGCTGGGTTGACGACGGCCCTTCTTCTATCAAAGAAATCGGACTATAACATCGTGGTTGCGGCGAAACATATGCCGGGCGACTATGATATTGAATACGCATCACCATGGGCCGGTGCAAACTACATGCCGTAAGTTAAGCACATCCAGTCAACATTTGATTATAGTTCCTTACTTAATTCATGGCCACAGAGTATCTATCAGCGGGACAGATGCCGCAGAATGGGACAAAAACACATGGGGCCCACTTGAAGATCTCGCGAGGAACCACCCTGGAGCAGGTGTGCATTTTCAAGGTATATACGGCATATCTCATTCTATTCATGTCTTCTTTACTAAACAATTGGTACAGAATGTGAGATACACAACCGAGCGAAGGATGTCGGGTCAGCGACGGCCAATTGGTTCAAAGAGTTGTTATCCTCCAACCCTTGGTTCGCCAGGGTTGTCCCAAACGTGAGTTTTGAAAGGCCATTAATGCTTCCCCCCAACTCCTATCAGGATGCTAATTTGAAGGCTAGTTTCGATCACTCCCAAAAGAAGCTCTTGGTCCAGGAATAGACTCGGCTACAGTCTTTACCTCGGTATGCATCAACACAGCAATCTACCTCCCATGGCTTGTTTCCCAATGTCTGTCAAATGGTGTAATCTTCAAGCGAGGCGTGTTTGATCATATTCTAGATGCTGCTGCTTCTGGAATCCACCCGAACGGCCGTGTTGACCTAGTGGTCAATTGTACAGGTTTAATGGCGTCCAAGCTAGGTGGAGTGCAGGACACTTCAGTGGTCCCTGCACGAGGACAAATTGTTATTGTCCGGAACGATTCAGGGAAAATGCTGGACATGTCTGGAACGGATGATGGTGATGAAGAAGCCTGCTATGTCATGACTCGAGCAGCCGGTGGAGGCACCATCCTCGGTGGGTCGTACCAGAAGGGTAATTGGGAATCCCAACCCGACCCAAATCTAGCAATCCGGATCATGAAACGAGCTGTGAAGATGTGCCCCGCGTTGACGAACGGGAAGGGGATTGAACATCTGGATATCATTCGTCACGGAGTTGGGCTAAGACCTGTTCGAGAGGGCGGTACACGAATCGAAAAGGAACGTATTGGAGGAGTTTTCGTGGTTCACAACTATGGTGCTGGGGGTGCTGGGTATCAATCGTCGTATGGATGTGCACAGGCCGCGGTCGACCTGATCGATCAAGCCTGGAATGCTCAAGCCAAGCTATGAAAGTGGTGGGAGTATTGATCTAAAACTTGCTTGACATCCTAGTACTTCTTGGAAACAATTTCGGGATCTAAACCCTAAGAATCATTGTTTCATCTAAACTAAATCGTTGTATGAATGAACCCCTTTGTATTGTGGCCAATACTCCTCTGGGCACCTCGGGGAACTGCGAGAGCCAGGAGATGCTATTTGAGGGGTAGAAATGGGGGCGAACCGTCGGTAGAGCTCCGCAAAGCCCATAAAGCCCATAGCCCAGCCCAACCAAACCCGTAAACAGGTTTGGTTTTGGGCCTGGCCTCGGGCCTACCGATGGGCTTTGGGCCCGGGGTAAAAACCTAATGGGCTTTTGATAGGGGCCCAATAGGCCCAAATATGCCGAGAATTCAAAGTTGGACCCCCGTTTCGGGATTTTAAAATTACGCTTCGTTTTACCCCCGTTTCTAAGCCGTATTTTAAAGGTAATATTTTATTAGTTTAAATCATTTAGAATCAAGTACTAGTTATATCTCTATATCACGTTTAAAAACGCGGAAAAGCGCGTTATATAGATAATTTATAAATTACCGAAGTTCACTTAGAAAGTAGCACTTCTTCCTATCTGGATCTAAAATATATATCGAGCAGAAGTAGTAAAATAACCTTTTTTATAGTATCTCGACCTCTACCGGTCGGATTTTGTTTAAAATTAAAAGAATATACCTATATAGCTATTAATATTATAAATTCTGAAAATTTAAACTGTATATAATAAGTAGAAGGTTAGAATATAGCGATTATAAGATGCCAGTCGAACCCCCCTTAATGGGCTTTAATGGGCTTCGAAGGGTAGGCCCACAGCCCACTGCTGGTTGGGCTTTGGGCCCGGGGTCCGGGCCCATTTGTGGGCTCTGCGGAGGTCTCACCGTCGGCAGACAAGTTCGGAGAGTGTTTAGATTTGGGGTTAGTCCAGATATAGATGTAGGTAGATGTACGGAGTACGGAGTACATATGTAGGTGGAGATGGATATATATATCGAGAGATGGAGAGATAACGAAAGTTCTGCGGTGGATTCCGCGGTGGATTCCGCGGAAATGTCACCTGCTCGCATTAATTTCCCAATTCAGAAGGAGAGCGGTACCTTGATTCCTCTACAACAGTACACACATACACCACATACACACGAAAAAAAGAAAGAAATGGACTATATTTCAGTATCTGATGTGATGATTTCCGATCAAGGAAAGAGAACAAATTCCCTTGGATTTGCCCAGACAGATTGTCATACTTGTGCTTCTTTGAGCGAAAAGTGCGACCGACGTCGACCACGATGTTCAACATGTCTCGGGCAAGACCGCAGATGTGGTGGCTTTGCAATGCCTCTCTCGTGGGACCCTAGACGAATGTGGTCAGACAATCCTTCGGTAGCTGGTGCATCCAAAGACCTACCCAATGAGGAGATCGTCACCGACTCCTCCCCCAAGTCTGTCCCCACTGCATTTGCTGTACGGTCAGATTCACCTAAACGTTTTCGCTTTGTCAAAGGTGTCTCTAGACCAAAGAAGCGTCGGAGAGTCAACTCACCAAAGGAGCAAGCAAGCCGATCAGTTGTAACAGAAAACACGGCGGTTACGCCGGAGGTTGTGCTTAGAACGGCAGCGCAGAACCTGGAGATATTTGATGATCACCAAAGGGGCAATGCGTTAGCTGGTCTTGGTATGTTCAATTTTTCTTACCCCTACAAGTTTCATCGCTACATGTTTCTCACAATTTCTTCCTTAGAGCCACAAGACGGACACCTTTTTGACGATTTCGGTTTATTTGACTCCATACTTCCTAACATTTTTGCGTCTACTCCTTTCCTCGATATCGAACCCCAGGAGGCATTGACAGCAGAGGTGCCGAGTCTAATAGAAACGCCCAGAATGACAACTCTTTCTCCAGCAGACAGGCCCATCGAGCCGGTGTTACAGAATGTACAAATCAGCTCAATGGCTCAAAGTATTGCCCCCATGTTAAGGGATGAAGCAGAACAAGGTGTTCTAGGTGATCCAGTCCCACGAACCATAGAAGAGCCCACAAGCCTTTATACTTCGGCGCGTCTTCAAGGCCTTCCTATGATATCCGAAATCTCTTCTAACGACCATGAAAAGCTTCTTGAATTATGTAAGAACTCTGCGTGACCCACCGCTCTCTCATAATAGGTCATGCTTATGATACCATAGATGACTCCGAATTTTGCGTGCTGCCTCTCACAGGGGACATCCCTGGGGCAGTGAATCCATTTCGCTGCAAACGTCAGACGTCCCAACGTTCCCGCCTTCTCTTTCATTCCATTCTAGCGCTATGCTGTCAGCATCTAGGGCGTTTGGCTGGTAGCTGGCCAAGTGAAGCCGCCGAGCATCGCCGGAAAGCTGTTCAGTTACTTGAATGTGCATTACAAAGTAGCCCAGTGCTTAGCCTATTGGAGCCTATACTCATTCTTTTCACTCTTGATGCAAGTCATTCACATCGGTCATATATGTGGCTGAATTCTAACACATGGCCCTAGTGTACCCTCTCCGCTACTGGGAATTGGTCAACTCACCTCATGCGGGCACACTCGGTGCTTCAAACTCATGGCGGCCCAGGGGCATTGACGACACCTCGCATTAGGTCACAAGTCGCAATGCTAATCTGGTAATAACCTAAAACATCTTTGGCCCTGACAGTTGTGTTGCTGACTATAAAAACAAGGTGGGATGCCACACTCGCCTTGATATCTCGACAGAGTCCTATCATGGACCAGGTATACCTGGACTTTTTGGTACGATGGGAGAAACAAGATGAATGGTCTTTCTTCGATCTCACTGGGTGTCCCCGGGAATTACTGGTTCACCTCTTTCAACTTTCCGAGTTAGCCAAGCAGTGCGAGGTTGCCTTATCCATGAAGTGGCTGACGTTCAACATGACTCCAATCACGAAAATAGAGAATGAGCTGATCGGGTGGAAGAATGATGCAGACTCTCCATCAAGTGACGACGACTCCGACTTGACTGAAGAAGACGCGATAAAGCAATTCCACGAGCAACAAGATCGCTACCACTGTGCTGAGGCTTGGCGGTATGCGTTGCTTCTCTATCTTGAATATATCTTCAAGAGTGATCACAAAAGACGGTCCATCAGCGTCAATAGTCTGGTGCGCAAGACGATTGACCACATTCGGTGCTGTCGACGGACATCCCAGACCCAAAAGCAGCTCCTTATCCCGGTTTTCCTCGCCGGTAGCGAGACCTCAGATGAAGATATGCGCCATTTTGTGAAGGAATATTGTGCTTACTGGGGTGAGAAATCTCGTTATAGCATGTTTAATTCTGTTCCGGTACTTTTTGATGAAATCTGGGCCACAGGGAAATGGTGGGGTGCCGTGATTGATAGCAAGACGCGACCTAGCTCTAGCCATGGACAGGGAGCCACGCAACTATTATTTGGATAGTGTTGGTGATAGGAATTGTATTTTCGTTCTGGTCTGACTATACCTACTATATCATTCGTTCGTATTGCTAGTCATGTTCATATTGTCAAGCTGCTTGAGGTATAGTATGTATAGATAATTAGTATATACTTAATCAGTAATGTTTTGGAATGGATGGGGAGGCATGGTCACTTTAGAAGGCGTATCACCTGTGAATAGAGTGATAATTGACCGACAGTAAGCCAACTTAAACTAGGCGTGATCATAGGATGGATTGCTGCGTACTGGACATTTGCAATAGATACCGATGAGACAATTAAATTTATATCACGGGATTTCTGCAATACATGTTCTGGCCTCATGTTCTACTCTTATTCTTGCCCTGGAATCATGCTATTTGAAGCCATGCACTAGTGCATACAAATCTACCTAGGTGCAATGTAAACTAAGCTCCAAAGCGGGCACACAGTAAATCGCAATATCGTCAGCACGAAACACCAATAAACTCCTTGGAAACTTCAATATAGACGAGGTCGTTGTTATCGCCTTCATAAAATATCCCGAACTTGTCATCGCCGAGTGCGGTAACTGTCGAATAGGCCATTGGGCCTGACTAGAAGACTGCGCCAGAAGACCAAGTCTTTCCGTCGTCACATGAATAGCGGGTTGTTCCATTGGTTTGGCTCGTCTTGTTGTTTGCATTGGTAAATAGGAGGACTTTGGCATTGGCTGAATCCTGTGCCGCATCAGGATACGTTCTTGTAATTGCCCCGTTGCTTCCCGGGTCAGGGAGCTGGGTTTCGCTTGTTGGCGTTGACCAAGTTTCACCACCATCCGTTGACATTGCAACCTTTCGATATCCACTACCATCACTCGGGCGTGAATTGAGCATCAAATTGCCATTGGACAGCTCCACGACTTTGTTCTCATCCATACTAGTGCCAATAACCTTTCCCATCTTCTATATAGCGCCACTGTCGTCACTGTATACGCTATAGGCTTGTGAGACCTTCGAACCGTCTGATTGGACGACTCTCCCGAGGAATTGTTGAACCAGACGCCCGGCGTATGTGCCATATTTGAGTTGAATCCCTTCTCCGGATGAAGCAAATAGGCTAGTGATTCCACCGACGTTGGCTACCCCGTTAACAGTACTACCCACTGGCTTGATTGCTTTCGTAATAAGTGGAGGTGCGCCAATATTGGTAGATGTAATAGGAGGTAAAGAGGATTGATGGTCCGGATCGGTGGTCCAGTTCAGTCCTCCATCAGTAGAAACTGACACTTTAGCGCTAACTATATTCAAGTCGGTATCGTTATTTCCGATTGCACTGTTAACAAATCCCTGGTTCTTCGAGAACACATGAAAATTGAAAACCTTTCCAGTCTTCGAGTCAACCACATAGCTTGGATCGCTAAACCCGTACTGCTGCAGTGTCGATGTCTTGGCTTGGCCTTGAGCAATATATGTCGGTTCACCCCAAGTCTCTCCACCATCCGTACTGCGTCGTTGTAGAATTGAATTCGGTGATGGGGAATCACCTCCATCTGGGCGCCCATCGTATGAGGCCAGGAGGACACCGTTGCCCAAATTCGCCAAGGCGACAATTCGGTAGTATGCAAACAATCCCGCTCCATTTGTAGTGAGCGTGTGTTTGGCGGTGATGCTCGCGCTCGCCGTAGGAGTTGTTACGGCGAGGATGGCACATAAAGAGATAGCGCGCAAGATGGAGCACTCGCGTGCAGAATGGATCAATGTGGAAAGCATCTTTAATTTACTCCACTTTGGTTACCGGGAATAAGGAAGGATATTGGACTGAAATTCTTTCGGAGGAGCAAGGAGGCATTTAAATAGAATATTGGATTTTGTTTTGAGCCTCAATGGGTTATCTGGACAAAAGGAATGAATTACGATCTATTCACTCAGGTAGACGTAAAGACAATAGTACATAATAGTACATATGTAGTTAACTACCTAGGTAGGTAGGTAGGTAGATAGCATAGATAGTGCATATCAGTTTGACTGTCTTGGCTGACGTCAGTTTCCCCGCAAAATGCAGACTTCGGGAGAAGGTATCCACTTGTTCCGCTGGTTCCACTGGTTCTGCTGGTTCCCGTGCTGGTTTATCTGCACCAAATCTATACACTGACCTTCATCATCATAATTTCATTCTTGTCAAGTTGGAGAACTGAAGCTAACGACTAAATTAGCCACGTGACACCACGAGGTACTATGCGATACCTGCCGCTTTCATGCCTCCACTAGATATCTGAACGCGATCGCGAGGATCGGATCTCCGATCCGATCGGGTTGCATTTGCGACGCGATCGGGTCCAATATCACCAACCTCTAACCCCACACTAGGTGGGGATATGGAAACATCTACGGCAATGAAACATAGTACTTAATGACTCTCGAAATTCGTAGTAATGGGGAACTACTATTATTTGCAACATTGACAGTCATCGCTTTTTCCACTATGGCATCCAACAGCACCAAGACCAACAAGCCATTCCCACCAGGAATTCACGGCCCTTCCATCACCTTCTTCCAGGATGATCAACAACAGGAGATTGATTGGGCAACTCAGGAACGGCATCTGGAGTATATGATCACTTCTGGGATGCATGGTGGTATGTCTCATTGGAACAGATTTACGGAGTAGAGCTGATAGCATCATAGTTGTGCTCGCCGGCTCCAGTGGTGAATCAGCCACTCTGAGTGTGGAAGAGAAGGGCCTGTTGGTAAAGAAAACCCGGGAGATCGCCGACGCCCATGGAAAGAGTGATTTCACTGTCACCATGGGCTGTTTGGCTGGCTCCACCCGTGATATATTGGTCCAGATTGAAGCCGCCTACAAGAACGGTGCTGATTTCGCCCTGGTTTTGGTGCCCGCCGTGTTCCATTGGGCGATGACCCAAAAAGCCATTACCGACTTTTTCGAAGAAGTGGCCGACCGTGCCCCCATTCCCATTGTGATCTACAATTTCCCTAACCTTTTGTCCGGATTGGATGTCAACTGTGATATGCTGGAAAAGCTTGCCGCCCACCCCAACATCTCCGCGGTCAAACTGACCTGCGGAGGAGTTGGAAAGGCCACAAGGGTAGCAGCAAAGTTTGAACCAAGTCAGTTCGCTAGTGTATCTGGAATGAGTGACTGGCTGGTGGCCGCATTCGCCGCTGGAAGCACGGGTTGCATTTCAGGTGTTGCAAACATTTTCCCTCGGGTAAGGATAGACCCCGTGCACTGCAACAAGTACCGATCATTAATATATTTGATAGGTCATGGTTGAAATTTACGATCTATTCATGGCTGGGAAGATTGCAGAGGCTACTGCGCTGCAGAAGAAGCTGGTCCAACCTGAATGGGGAATCGGAACATCAGACGTCAACGGAATGAAATGGATTATAGCCAAGGAGCGTGGCTATCCCTTGTCCAGTGCGCACTGTCGCCGACCATTCCCCAAGTTCGCCGATCCGGAAAAGCAAGACCGAGTCGTCCGATTGGTCGCGCCCCTTCTCTCCACTGAAGAGGAACTGAAGTCGAAGAAGGCGTAGATAAAGATCAGACACTATGCATACTGATGCCCGCTAGATAATAGAAAGAATGAAAAGGAAAATCGCGAGATCCGCATTTACATCACATGTCACGCTTGCGGTAGTTCAAACAATAGCGAAAGTGGTATAAAATAACTCCAGGCATACAGAACGAATGTCGACGCGCTTGCCTCCTTCACGTTGTCTTCTTTGGGTCTCTTGTAGTACGTCGGCGGTCATATTCGCATTGGTGAAGACATGTTGAAGACCACGAATGGTTTCAAGGATCCATTGAAATTCGTTATAGTCATCTTCTTCAGTACCCCACAGAAACAATGGCCACAACATATTGACCGGTATAGGTTCCTGATTGTTAACCATGCAATGCACTATTTCTTTGATTTTGGACAGCGCTGTCACTGCTGCCTTAGAACGAACCAAATGACGGTGTGCGACCCGATGCAGGTGAATGTAGCAGGCGTAAAAGTTAGCAAGATACGTCTGGAATGAGCGAACAATAGTGGATGCGAGCGGCTCGGCCAGAGTATCACTGCCAATATTTCCAGCCACAGCATGGTCCGTCAGTGGTGGTCTCCGGTCATACAAGGATGACAGATCCGTCAGAATATCAGCGGCGATAGCCATTACTTCCGTCTCATCCTCCACGCTCCCTCGGCTGCGGTGGTTATGAGCGATTCTAGTGATGCGGCCGGTGATGGTCTGGACTTCCTGGAAGAAAGCTATCCCCGGCTGGCATAGCAGATCGTAAATCACCTCGTGAGCTCCAGGATTAGAGGTAGTGCCTATACTTTGCGGCGTTGAGCTAGGGGACGTCGAGTTTTGGGGCGAGGTATAGATTCCAGATGTGTCATTGACCAAGACCCCTTCCCCACCAGCGGATGCCGCGCGGGCATCTAACAAACGAATCCAGGATATGATTCGTAGCTCTAAAAGGGCCGCTTGTTAGCAGGAAGACCATCGAGTTAGTGGGTTCTTCTACACACCCGTGGAGCCCAAGCCATTTCTCTCTGATGCTTGCAGCGCGCTATGCGCTTTTCCAAGATTCAAATAGGCCAAATCCAACCGTGCAGTAAGGAACTGGATGGGTGGTCAGCGAAAATAAAGAATAAATTGACGCGGAGTGATATAACCCACATTTATGTACGTAAGAAAGAAAATAGTAGCCAGAACATATCTGAGTTCATCATTGCTGATTATAATCTCCCCGCCAGACTTTTCAAACTTTTGCGACAAATCTGCCGCAGCGATATCATAGTGTTGTTGGTAATCTACTTTCCCGCCTGCACTTCCGGACTGTATTGCTTCGAAGGCCGCGATCGAAGAGCGGAGCATCGGGGAAGAGGTTGCCATGCTTTCAAGCAGTTCCCGCGCAGAAGCGCATCTTGGGCCATTTTCAACCGGATCAAGAATTGGTGGGAGGTGTAAGTGTAGCGAGCCTTCGACATCCGGATTCGCGATGGGGGATTGTTTTGGTGACTGTCGTGGAGGGAGAGGCGAAGTTGGGGAACCGGCGTCGCTAGATCGCGCTTGTTCATACGAGGCGTTTCCCAAGGCGGTAAAATCACCAAAGTCTGGGAAGTAAACATTTTGGAACATGTGAAAGCCCTCCGTTGGAGCCGTCATGGATTGAAAGTCAAAGAGCTGAGGCGAAGGAGATAGCTGGTTGACCTCTAAAGTGACATTCGACTTGAAAGCCTCCACATCGTTCTGCAAGGGGGACTGTCGGCATGGCTCATTGGATTTCCAATCACATTCCAGGTTCAGACGCTGGCAATGATAACAGCGAGGTCTGCGTTCGTTGCATCTAACTTTGCGACGTTTACACGTCAAACAGCCATTTCGCGACCGAGGGCCATACGGGCGACGGTGAGTATCTTCACGAGCGACGAGAGGTTGAGGACTCATTATTCTTGGCTATTTCGGTGAGACCATGAAGAAAGAGGGAAAAGAGACCAAGGACTAGGTTGCGCTATCATCACAGGCTTATCGACTTCACTCCGATACTCCGATGGCAGAGCGAAAAAGTATTCAACCCGTCGCTATGTCACCATGCCACTCGCCCCGCCTTATGGTTATTATTGGCCTATCCAATCAGGTGAACGATACAACCTTGGAAGGACCCCTCACGCCAAGAGTTGATGAATAGCTCTATGATTTCCCACATGGCGCTAAGCTGATTCCCTATGGAAGTGTGGTATTCAATACTACCATGATCCTGCCACGTTGCTGCAACAATTGATCATGTCATGGTTTAATAGACAGTGTGTCTGGTAGTGGAGTAATACCTACACATGTACATAGCTAGGAGGGTTTGGGGCGAGGCGGGGGGCTGTTGGACATATCTAACCCAGGTAGTTTATTACAATAGTTTACAGTTTATTGATTTACATATTAACCTAAGTCGTATGCAGATAGTTCATCATGTAGTACTCCGTACGGAGTAGAATTAATTTCGACAGTTAACAGCTTAACAGCTACTGAACAACACTAGTTCCGTACTACTGCACGTTATAGATTAGCTGTAGATTAGACAGTCCAGGTGTTCATGTGTTCACGTGCATACATATTAAAGTATATAAGTAGCTTGAAGTCTACCCCGCGTCTTTCCCCAAAAGGGAAATCCTCTATCTGCCTGCCTATTTGAGATAATCACCCTTTCCTTTTTGGGTAGGCGAGCGGCTTTTCTGTAATAGGCAACCGACATCGGCTCTATCGGTTTCATCGGTCCCAATCGGCCCCAATCGGCCCCCATTATCCCCCATTGTCCCCCATTGTCCCCCCAACTCCATTCTCCCCTCCATCCCCCACAATAACCGACCCGACCATCGGATGCTTCTTCGCTGTTGAAATGTTATAGATGTATGCTATTGTGATCACATTAGGAATTATAAAAAGGCATGTTGCTCATAGGGAAACTGAAAACCTTAGAAGTTAAACTGGAAACTGGAAAATCAAATCTCAAAACATCAAGCCTTTAAACTCGATCATCATGGCACCTCTCCCAGAAGGAGTCGCAAAGTCCTTGGCAGACACCAAAGTTGAATATAGACGCCTAGGAAATAGCGGCCTCCGTGTCTCTGTTCCTATCGTCGGATGTATGAGTATTGGAAACCCGGAATGGGCAAACTGGGTCATTGGTCCCGAAAAGGCACTCCCGCTACTGAAGGCGGCTTATGATCGGGGAATTAACACTGTTTGTCCCTTTTCTCACCTTGTTGAAAACCGGAAGCTGACTGTACCCAGTGGGATACTGCAAACATCTATTCCAATGGTGACTCGGAGAGGGTTATTGCCCAAGCGATCAAGAAATATGAGATCCCCCGGCACAAATTGGTGCTGATGACAAAGGCCTACAGCTGTGTTGGAGAGCAACAGTTTCATGCATACCCTATCATTGAGGATCTGAAGAAAACTAAAGATTACGTCAACCAGTTTGGTGAGCTTATGGCAACTAGAGTTGTGGAGTAGTCATACTAACTGTGGTTGAAAGGCCTCTCACGATCGGCAATCTTTACCGCACTGAACGATTCCCTCAAACGTCTGGAGACAGACTACATTGATGTATTCTGGATCCATCGCTTTGACCCTGACACCCCAATCGAAGAGACGATGCACGCTCTTCATGACCTCGTCGTTGCGGGAAAGATCCGGTATCTCGGAGCCTCGTCGATGTGGACATACCAATTTGTCATGATGCAGGCATACGCGGAAAAGAATGGATTGACAAAGTTCGTTGCGATGCAAGTACGTACCGAGTCAAGACTCCTGACTGGGTCATCTGGATTGCTAATTAGAGACAAGAATCGCTACAATCTGCTGTATCGTGAGGAGGAACGTGAGATGATCAAGTATTGCAACGAAACAGGTGTGGCTGTGGTGCCGGTAAGAAGACCCTTATTATCTCGATCATTTACAATCAATCCCTTTGGCTGACTGTTGCGCTTTATTACTAGTGGGGCCCTCTTGCGGAAGGACAGCTTGCTCGCCCCCTGAACATTCGAGGAACGACTACCAGGTCTGCTGGTGGCGATGAAACTCCTTCAAGTCTGCGCCCTGAATCGATGGAAATCATCAACAGAGTGGATGAACTGGCGAAGCGCAAGCAGTGGACTATGTCGCAAGTTACACTAGCCTGGCAGCTGAAGCGAGTGACAAGTCCTATCATTGGCTTTAGCAGCGTTGCAAGAATCGAGGATGCTTTATCGGCACGCGGTAAAGAGCTTACAGCCGAAGAAGAGAAATACCTGGAGGAGGTATACACCCCTGTCGAGGTGGAGGGCCATTTCTAAGGGATTGATTAGCGCATAGTCTCCCTCTTGAAGCCTGTCGTTGTTTCTCTTAGTCCCCGAGCCACGTCCGGGCCTACGTTGCCGTTTTATTCTGATTTCATGACTCGTGCATTATAGGTCCATAGATAGAATTACACAAAACTCTCTGTTAGGGATATTGCTGCCATAGTGGCACTTAATCACCCTCCATAGCCCATTAGTTTTACGTATAGGCACCGAATTTCAATCAAACAAAGCCCAAACGCCGCAGGTATGTAGATACTTGTTATTCTATATATTGAAAACTTCAAGTGTTGTTGTTCACTGATCCTTGATTGGCACGTAAGGTAGCATCCAATCGTGGATTCCCGACTTATAGCAAGCAAATAATTCTCGTCCGACGAGGACCTTTATACGGCAAGTAATTTGATAGGGCGTTGGACTTTGAGATCGGGCATTCTAAGGCGTTTACAAGGATCAGTGACAATGGTGACGTACATCGGCTTGGATGTCATCCTTGTCTAATCACGGCACAAAACACTTGGTCAATGCAAACCTTTTAAACTTGAAATAAATTACGTTTAACTATCACCACTCTCAGACTAGCTTGACATCCCTAGCGCTACAAGAGCAGAAGACCTTGCACTGATGGCCTGACGCAGTTTCCAGCGAGTCTTCAGTTCAATAAATATACACAAACTCGTCATTCGTCCGGTCAGTTATGTCCACGAATGGTGCTGCATCGGTCAAAATTGACCCCTGCACTTTCCCGTCCGTCTCAAACCCGTGGGTCATGGACCTATCTTGGATGTCCGCAGATTTCCCATTGCTGACTCTCCTCTGTCGGTGCTGCTTGTTTAAAAATGCTAGGTTGAGGACCTGTAGGATCACACAGCCAACAAAAGCAATAAAGACCCCGAGAACGGCGCGGATGCCGGGGAGATATGTTGGAGCTTGCTCTGCAGTGAATAGAAGAGGACCGGATAGGGCTCCAGCAGACGTACCAGCCTGGTAAAGTGCCATAGTGGTGGATGTCTTGGTGGCACCGGCAGTATTTCCTACGACCCATGAAAGAAGGAGGGGATTTGCAGCAAACAAGAAGGCACAAAGATAGTAGGCTAGTAGGAGCCATCCCTGATTGGCCTTTTCGTGTGGGAGCGCGTAAAGCATTGCGATGCCTGTCACAACCGGAAGCATGAAACCGATTAAAACGGCGGATTTTAGCCTTAACTTGTAGGAGGCCCAGCAACTACCGACGATGACGATCGTTTGCATAGCACCAAACGGTATGTTAAGCAATGAAGTTTGGTAGGCGTCGAACCCAAATCCTTTAACAATAAGAGGGCCGAAGGTACTCGTCATCGCCGATCCCATATTTGGTAGCAAGGCCATAATAACCCAAAGCCAACTTTTAGGCTCTATGGCAACTTCGAGAACCTGGGACCAATCAAAGTTGTAGGAGGCGGAACCGCTTTGATTTGCCCGGAGGCGTTCTACGCCTTGTCTCCGTTCGTATTCAGTGAGAAAGCGTGCGGTCGTGATGTCGTTGTCAAGTTTCCAATAGATCACCGGCGCGCTCACAATAGTAATCAATCCAACAACAAGGAAGATTCTGCGCACTAATTAGCGACATTCCACAGGATAGTCTGTGGTGACTTACATTTGCCACGGCCTCAACACATCCGAGACAATATGGCCCAGGCCATAGGACAAAGCAGAAGCTACCATCGTCGCTGTTCCGTTCATTGAATTCCAAATAGAAACCCGAAGTGGTTGCTCGACGCGACGATACCATTGTCCGGTGAGGATGGTAAAGAGAGGCATGCATCCGGCTTCAAAGAGACCTAGGAAGAAACGAACGGTGACCAAACCAACAAAGTTGTTGCATGCTGCAGTACTTGCTGCTGCAATTCCCCAACAGAGCACCATTGATGGCATCAAAATACGGGGTGGGACCTTCACAATGAGCCATGCGGAGAATGGCTGCCATGCCAGCTGCGCAATAGGGGCAATGGACGAAACCAGAGAATACTGGCTTCCGACGAGACCAGTGTCCTTCTGAAGATTGAAAATAGAAGCCGTTCCTAGGACGCCCTTGTCTAAGACCTAACAAGGGGGGTATCAGCATCGTATATGATGTGCAATTGGTTTGTTTCTCTCACCTGCAAGAAGTATACCCAGGTAAGGATCGTTAGAATCGTTTTATCGGTTTTTCTTCTGATGTTGAGGTTCTGGAAATAAAAGTGTTAGCATGTGTTCTTTTGTCGGAGATCATTAAGATGGAAATACCTCCTCATTGGTGAGAGTGACCATCACACACTCTTCCACCATCCCTGGACCTGACCTGTCCGAGTCGGCCTTTGGATTTATGGACTTTAAGTCCGCAACAGATTCAAAATCGTGATTATGCATCATGAGCTAATGCCACTTCTCCTCTGGGCAATATCACGCTGGGGAGAAAAGTCTTGGATGAGCAAGACCGGAAATTACTCGAGAAGATCATGTCAGGAGCTCTCCCTGATAGCGCAATCTTGGGAAAGTTAATTAAACGACCACTCACTCCTCCATCGATGGCCGATCCCATATCTAGAGTCTGGGGTAAACCGTAATCTTGTTTCCCCGGAGTCGGACCCGGGCACTTAGCGTACAATACCCTGGACTCTCCTACCGAAGGTGGTACTCTTGCATTCCCAGAATCAGATGGTTGATATCAAAGGACCAGGAATATGGTTTATTACACTAAGGTTGCATTCCTTTCTCCGGCAATAATTCTTCATTTCAAGACTTCATACTCGAGATAAGATATCTCGGGTAATGTTTGAGATTCGATGGGTTATTTTTATTTATTTTTAACCACATTGATGTAAGGTTTGAAGATAACGTAAGTTGTTAAAAGATAAAAACAAAATACAACGACTGGGTTTGGCCCAAATAATAATGTAGCGTAACATTGGATGATAAGCCCCTAGGCGAGGGTGATACGCGGTTTTGCCCAGGTGGTCGACGCGACATACGTAAGGATATATATTACTCAGTAGTGGACCTCCAAATCATCGCCTAAGCGATTGGTGGACTAGGTCTGTTTTCCGACCGGATTAAATCAATAGTAGATGGTGGAGCACGCGTTTAATCCATGCGAGCTTGTGGAAAAGCCTCACCCATTTGGCATCACCCGATCGGGTGTCGGGAGGAGGATTCCAAGTCATTGTCAGAGGTATCTAACCAATCAGTTCCTTCCCCCCAGCGGCAATCTGGGGATAGATAAGTGGCTCATCTCTGCTCTCATTCCAAATGGAGGAAATTATTATCCAGTGACCTATCTTGGAATTCTGGTGTGCATCTATCCTGGCTAGAGTCATACAGCTTTAAAAGCGTAGCCTCCTGTACTAATACGGGCACAGACAACGAAAATCTCAGGTCCTTCACCGATCTGGTCAGGAATCATCTAACTTCTCTTTTTTTGCCCCCAGTAAGTGTCACCTTCTACCCGGACCAACAGCTGGCGCGGACACTAAGAAATCTTGAATTGACCGAATGCTTTTGCAGGAATGGCGCCCAATCAAGACACTCAAATCATTGGTTATGCTGAACCTTGGATTGTTTCCCCTGGAGACCCGGTTGATATCAAAGTAGGTTCGCAATGTTCCAACCTGGGAAGGTTACACCGGTGGTCAGGGACCTCGGGAGGTTCCCCGGATTAGCGGGGTACCTTGGTACTTTTTCAAACGCTAACCCATTTCAGGTTTCGAGTACCGAAAAAGGATACGATCACCGTTTAGTGCGCCTTGTTCAGGGGTATAGCGGTCCTCATGCACCCCCCGTTGTGCTGGAGGACATTACCGAAGTTCCCGTTGGACACCACGAGGATGGTTGCTATCAAGATGCTTGCTCAGGCTCCTATGCTCTTATTCCGTCCTGGGCAGAGGTGATACCCGCAGTGGGCGAGGGGATCGAAGTGGAGTTTCATGCACAGCCATACTTGCTTGATGTGGACTACTATTGCCAAACGCTTGTATCCTGTCTCGACATATCTTCTCGAACTGGATTCGCAATCGTTTTGAGAAACTCTACGTTGGAATTCTTCATTGGCACAGGGCATAAGATCCAGGTTATCCAGAGCCAACTCGTTGTGAATCGTTGGCGGTGGCTCCAGATCCGCCTCAGTGTTGTTAACAACACGTTCACCTCGAGTATCCATCAGCTGAACCGTCTAGCCGAGACCGCTCCCAATGGGGAAACGATGACCACCACCCTGTTGGCCCCCATGATTTTGGGTTCGAATTCGTTGCTGTTTGGTGCAGGCATGTTCAAAGACATTGGCCAACAAAGCTCTAAGCCATCGAGCTTTTACAATGGCCGAATCGACTCTCCTTCCTTTGTCATGACAGGCTCATCTCGGCGCACAGTCGCGAAGTATGACTTCTCTAAAGATATCCCCAGCGACTCCATCGTTGATGTTTCTGGAAACGATCGACATGGTGTGTTGGTCAATGCACCCACGCGAGCGGTCAAGGGATTTGACTGGGATGGCACTCAGCCAGACTGGACCAAAGCGTCGTATGGGTATGGAGCTATTCATTTCCATGAGGATGATCTGGATGATGCAAAATGGGAAACAAACTTCTCCATTACTATCCCATCCACGGCTCGCTCCGGCGCATATGCTGTTGAGGTCAAGTGTTTGGACGGAACAAGCGACATGATCACTTTCTTCGTCCGACCGAATCCCAATTCCACGGCACAAGTGGCGTTGGTTCTCACAACATTCACATACCTTGCGTATGCTAATGAGCGAATGTTTGATGAGACCAAATCGTCGGCGATGACAACTCCGGACGGAGTTACTATCGGACAAGAAAATGAGTATTATAAAAACCTGCACCGACGACCGGATTTGGGTCTCTCGGCCTACGATGTCCACACAGACGGCTCCCCCTGCGCATACTCCAGTGCTCGCCGACCCATACTCAATCTCCGACCCGGATATGTACACTGGGCCTTGGACCGGCCTCGCGAATTCAGCGCTGATCTTCTCATGGTTAACTATCTGGAACGTTCCGGAATTCCCTACGATGTTATCACCGATCATTGCTTAAGCACCAGAGGTCAGGAGGCAACCTCACCATACACGACACTCATCACGGGCTGCCATCCTGAATACCATTCTCTTAATTCTCTTGACGCCTTTAGTGCATTTGCAAAGTCTGGGGGCAATATGATGTACTTGGGCGGGAACGGGTTTTACTGGGTCGCTGATGTTGTCAATGAACGGCCTCATCGCCTTGAAGTTCGGAAAGGCGACCAAGGTTGTCGGTCCGTCACGTTCCCCGCTGGAGAAAGAATGCACAGTCTCACTGGAACCCTTGGAGGATTATGGCGCAGCCGTGGTCGTGCTCCGAACTACCTCTGGGGGATTGGGCCATGTGCGTTCGGTACTGGAAAGGGAAAGCCTTATACCGCAGATGTGCGATATGCCGAGGATGCCCAGTTTAGCTGGATTTTCAACGGCATGGACCCATCTGAGCCGATTGGCGAAAATGGCTTCGGTGGCGGTGCCAGCGGTGACGAGATTGATCGCCTGGATTATGCGCTTGGGACACCATCCAACGCGGTCCTGTTGGCCAGAAGTCAACAGCATGATGACAGCTTTGGACTTTTCAATGAGGACTCGATGTTCCCCATGGTGAACACTCTCGGTTCCAATTGTGACATGGTCAGAAGTGACCTAGTATATTACGACACCGCGGGAGGTGGCGCGGTATTCGCCGTTGGTAGTATCAACTGGTACTGCAGTCTCGCTTGGGATGACTATAATAACAATGTAGCTATAATGACTAGCAACGTGCTGAGAGAGTTTGTGAGAAGAGGAAAAGGTGGTGGTATTCAATGAGGTCACCAAATGGGAAGAACTGCGCCTACAAATTTGCCTAGGTAGCTAGGAGTGGAATTTCACCTTATTCGCTCTTTTTCTTTCTTCTCCTATCATATTGCCCGTTTGAAGTCTAAAAGACACGATATTTATTGCCATACAAACCGAATTTAGTCCACACTTACAATGTAGATGACTGGTTTCCCAGAAATGGCATTTTTAGCCCTGGAGGGTCTACTTAGTTCCACGGTTACAATGTAGGTAATATTAGTTAATATATGGCTTCGGCTGAGACAAACCACAATGTCTTCTTTTCGCTCTTCCTATCGATAGGTAAACCGCCGGAGAAGGGTACGTTCGTTTGTTTTTATTTTTTTTAAAAAGGTAACAATCATTTGAAGCCATAGGCAGGGTCAAAGTGTCTATTTTTAACCCTTGAAACCTGGAGTAGCAGGCAGGTCTCTTGGCTTTCACCACCTTGAACGGAACCAACTGCGTTGTGCCTGCGACATACGACTTATATAGTGATTTGTGCCTTACAAGGTTGGCATATATGGCGTATATCACCATACAATTGAGCTAACGAGGTCCCAGTAACGCTTGCAAAGCCTCCCCTTGTCGGCATCACCAAAGACCAAATCATTATCCGGCCTCGACCTTGATACACAGAACCCCCAGCTGAGGACGCAAATAAATTATGTCCATACAAAGAACCAAGTTGATGAGAATAAAAACAACCATTAGGCTGATCCTTGTCGGATTCGCTGTACTGTCGGAAAACCGCCGACCAACAAAATCCGGCATCCTTTCAAACATCAGGGCAATTCTGCAGTGAAATGTGTGGCTCTTGAAATTTGATTGTGAAAAACAAGAAATTGAACCTAGTTGTAGGTAAACGAGGTGGCTGTAAGGATATCGTGTGATATAATGACAATTGGCTACCAATTACTCGCGTTTATGGAGGCTCTACCGAGCGACACTATATTTTGTGAACAACGGGTCATCTAGCAGTCGGTCCAAGCTACTCTCTTCCACGCCGACCAGAATCTCCATGCCACCATTCGGCAAAACTGGGAGCACAACTTGACAGCCATTGATGCAACCAACATGAGGCACTCGTACAGCTTCGATATTGTTGCCCAGCAGTGGCCCCCACTCCAACCCGTACAGCTTAAAGTTGACCCATGAGGTCAACACACAGTTAAAGCCTGGAACGTCTAGAAAAGCAGTAGGCACAAGACGATCGACATCTTCAAGCTGCTCTACAAGAGCTACCACGTCATCCGTGAACTGCTGATTGGCCCGCAGAATCGCTTTTCGGATCTATCCCATGGGGGGTGGACGACCGAGCCTGAGTGCTGGTTTCAATACATTACTTACATGTTTTTATGAGATCTGGTTGGTTCCTATAAATGTGGATACCCTCTCATTTATACAAAATGATAAGGCTGGGTTCAGTCCGCAGCTTTGCTTCGATTTTTATAAAACTTGGCCAGACGATATTTAACCCTACGATCTAGGTGTCCCCTAAATATCAAGATTAGAACCTAGGTAGGGCGTGAGCAATTTATGGTTAAAGCTATTGTCTAGAACGGTGCTAGTGTATATGGGGCGAAAAGTAAATAGTTAGACTAGAGCATTCTACCCTAGGTTACTACCTATTATAACGTCTAATAACTCCTAGATTTTTATAGGTTATAGAGAGTATAGTTATATATATTATAGCTATATAGTAACGTTATAACCTAGGTAGGTCTTCTATAGTAAATTATTAACTATATTAATAGTTTTAATAGGGTTAGGATAGTAGAGACTATCTATATTATAAAAAGCAGCTAACTAATTATAGTATTCTAAACTAATATCTTAATTATAACTATAAACCTACTCGAATTCCTTTATAACTTTACTAGGATCTTTATAGTTTAAATTAGGATATACTATAGAAAGTATAGAGATAGTATCTAGGTAGATAGTATAGAATATATATATAAGTTAAAGATTAGTATTTACTATAGGAAATTCTAGAAAGCTAATATAAACTAAGACTGCTTAATAGCTATTTTCTTATCCTAGGTTCTATCTATAAAATATATCAGATCGATATAAAAATTTTAGAAGTTTTAAATAAGTATCTAAAGCTTCTACTATTAGTATTATTAATCCTAAATCTAAGTAGAAAGGCCTTAAATTATCTATAAAATTCTAGATATTTTAATAGGGTTATAGTTTTATAACTATAAGTTAGCGGATATTATATAAGACTATAAGTTAGCGGATAGATTAGCCTTAAAGGTATATTATATAAGACTCGACTAGGTATCTTATATAAGACGCGGATAATATATCTATAGATATACTATAGTACTAGTTAGTAGATATATAAGATAATAAAATTATAATTTTTCTACTCTAATCCGTTTAAAAATTTATTTAGTTCTAAGCTAATATTATATAAGAGTTATTATAAAACCTAAGATTAATCGGATTATTAGAAGAGGGTTAAAAGTTAAGTTAAAAGCTTAATTTATTTTTTTATAAGATATAACTAGTAGACTTTAATATAGGTAGATATACAACTTAATACCGATCTTCTCTTAGTAATATAGTACTAAAAATATAATACCGTACTTATATCTAATATAGTAATAATATAACTATAT